>CAODLS012822884.1:0-20307 GCA_948243855.1 Flueggea neowawraea
AAGCCGACTCTTTAACTGGCCTATCCGCAAAAGCCGAACTATTCAGAAGTTCCTTTGCAGTCTCCGGCTCACTAGCAATAACAAACCTCGTAAACCCAACAGAGAAAGCCATTAAAGCTTTCGCCTTTAACCCCACAGCAAACTCAGCAAGAACTCTGTGAGGGGTGGAACCAATGAAAACCCGAACCAACCCAAGAACCGGGTACCCACAAGGACCAGGAATGGCAAAGCGGGTTTTTGCTCTACTCCTGGCCCAAGCAAGACCACCCGGAGCCAGCCAGAGAACAAACACAGCCATGAAAGCAAGAACACAAAGCATGAGCTCGAAGTTTAGTAAAGCCGCAATGCTTGGAGCAACCAAAAGGTAGAGACTTTCCGATCCCATTGTTGTTGTTAATGGTAATAAAAATGTCAGTTGTTGCTAACGTTGGTTTTGATATTAAGCAAAAGAGTTAAGTTTGAGAGAAAAATGGCCAGGAAATGTGCTGCAGACAGAGAGTAGGAGGGGGTGGTTAAATAGAAGGCGGTGGGCGGTTAGAGAAGAATGATTCAACTCCTTGAACCACGGTTTGGTGAAATATTAACCGTGGTTAAAAAATGGATTTTTTTTGTCAGTGTGGTTAAAAAATGGACGGCGAAAAGAACAAAGAAGAATCGTTCTTGATATTGCAGCTGTCCTTTCTTCTACTGATCATAGACTTGATGAAGGAATTTAATAAATGAATAGAAACATGTATTTATTATTGGCCTAATTCATGTGAAACTCTGAATTATTACCCTTCAGGTAATTTGCTCCATCAACTTTACAAATACTTACTCAACCCGTGAACTTATAAAAATGCTACAAGAAACTCCTTAAACACATGGTACAAACTGTGTGTTTCAAGCCACTCAAACTTGTTAGAGCTCTGAAAAGGGTTGATGTGATATAAAAAGACCAATTATTCATCCACCTATTCAAACCATTAACTCACTCAGTAACCAATCATCCACTAATCCACTCAAACCCACTCAAACCCAATAACCCACCACTGACTAAAAATATTACCTCCATTAACACAGCCAACAATCGCCACCTTCATCACCACCACATCGAAGCAAAAACACATACTAAAACATATTGAAACAAATAACTAGAACAATCTAAAAATTATATATCAAAATTTAAAGCACGTGAAACACCAGAATTCAATCGCCATCACCACCTCCGAGACAAATGTGCTTTCAATCGCCAAAGCAAATCGAAAACCCATTAAAAATAGATTAAAACCATCGCCACACCAGAGGAAGCAAGCTCTCATTAGTTTATTTGGACCTGTATCATTCAAAGTTGTACTCCGACAATCTTAAAGCACAAAACCTACAAAAAAAAATCGACGAACTCACCATAAGACAGAATCAGGAAAGCAAGAAGAAATTAAGCCTTGGCAGTCTCGAGGACGAAACACATTCATCAAATCCTTAACCTCAAGAAGCGAATTCTTCTCACCGCCATTGCTCGTAGACTCATTGGACTCGACAGCGGAGAAGGAGGCGGATACGAGAGGGAAGAGTTGGAGTGGCAGGGAGAGTAAATAACTTGAAATTGAAGTGCAAAGAAGACTTTTGCTTAGAAGAGAGCAGTGAGTTCATCGAGCAATAAGTGAGATTAAGGTTCAGGACCACTTCGACGACACTTCACAGAACGTGGAGGAGAGCGTTGATGAGAAGGACGAAGCTGTCGAAGGAGAACACAATTCATGGTTACCCAATTGTGGTGGAGAGAGAAAGCAAAGATGGAGAACGGGAAAGAAAGAGATAGGAAGAGAGGAGAGAGAAATACAGACGAGAGAGAATAGGAGAGAGAAATGGAGGCACCAGATACAGTCGAGAGAGAAGAGGTAGAGAAAGGAAGGAGTTGTGGTGGGAATGGGTTTGATATGGTTTGTTTGGGTAGTTGGGTAGGGGTGGGGTTTTTTGTTTTTGGTAATTGGGTGAGTTTGTGTTTGGTTTGGTTTTGGTTTACATGTTGACATAGACAAGTTTGTAAATTAGGTGGGTATAGACTTGTACACGTGGCGATCATTTTAAAATAAATTGGTGCTTTTATTGTACGCGTCAAACGCGTCATATTCCTACACTCTTGTTGAGATTGAAACAATGTGAAATGAGGGGCTATCTGATTGACTTTAGTAAGTTCAGAGGGGTGTGTAACCATCCGCAAAATTGAGGGGATAAATTGCTCGAAGCGTGATAATTTAGAGGGGTTTACATATATTAAGCCTTATTTATTTCATATATTTAGTATTTTAAAATAAAAATGATGATATTATTATAATAATTAATATAAATTTTTCTATTATCCATTATCAGATTATGTGATTTATATTATTTTTATTTTTATATGACAAAAATATGAGCTCGTTTGGCAAAAACACAGCATATAACATATAGTATATAACATTTTCCACTGATTGATAATGAATGAATAATAAAAAAAATAAAAAAAATAACATATTTTTTAATAAAATGCTATATGTTATACGCTCATGACAATTTTATATGTTGGTGTTACCAAATGAGCTCTATATCTTTTCAGACAAATAACATTATTATTATGCTGAATGAATTTTTTTGAACAAATTTTACATGTATATTTAATTTAAATAAATATGAAGAATGAGATATATTGGAATATTTGTAAAGTTTTTTTTACTTTTTTTGTTTGAATAAGGAAATAAGGGATTATAACACAATATATAGATATTGGAATATTTGTACATTTTATGCTTTTTTGGCAAAAGTATAACATTTAGTATGTTTCAGCATATAATTATTTTTTTCTTAATATATATTTTCTATTTTTTATTATTTAAAAAGCTGCTATTTGGTAGCAACTATAAGCATATTACATGCACCTTAAATACGAAACACACTTGTTTGGTGGCTAATAGCATGCGTAGTAGTAGTAGTAGTATCTTCTTCAAATTGCACTAATTTAAGTGCATTAATAGTTTTCAATTACAATTTCACCCTTAGTCTTATTTTTTATTTAATAGATTAAAAGAAGATAAAAAAATGAAATACCACACGAATATATAAAAAAAATCTTACATCATTTCTAATTTTTACCATTCACAACCTAAAAAACTTATATGTTAGAAACACAATATGTTACTCATTCAAACGAGTCCGATATCTAATTTATAATAACAAAGAATTTGATTAATGTGTTAAGTAAAAAAGCATATTATTTTTATGAAAAAAGGAGCATGGCAATTGGCATGGGAGAGGGACAGTGATAGATTAGTGATGGGAGGATCTTAGCCGTGTAACAAGAAGCATAATATATTAGTGATGATATTTGGAGTACAGCGGAGAAGAAGAATAGCGTTCACGCGGGAGTAGTATATAGTATATATAGGCCCTGTTTTATGCGTGTGAGCCCTTTTTGATTCTCTCCTTTGCTATGCATATCAGCAAACTGTTCACTTCTATTTACATCCATTTCCTTTTGGCCTTTTTCCTCTGTTCAAGCCCAGATATTTTGGTGTTCCTCTGTACAACCATAACTAGACAGTATATCCGGTTACACTATCACTCTTTCTACTCCCACGTCTAGTTGTCTCAACGCAATTCCACTTTTATTAACCAACCATTCTCCAGTACTAAAGTCCCGGGTGAATTAGAGCTGACCACCGGCTGGTTGACCCAGAATCGGTCCATCCGGAACCCTTTTCGACTGCTGATTCCTTTGATTCAAATTTGTAAAAATCTAAGGCTACAGTTGATGATACTGTGATGTATAACTAGCACAAGATGCATTTCAAAAAAAAAAAAACTAGCACAGGATGATAGACAAATAATATTAAAATTTATAAATATTAAAAACCGTTTGATTAATATATTATAACTTGAAAATATATTTGCTTAAACATTAGTATGGGCATGTTTGAAAGAGTAGGCATATAGTATATATGAAGGCATCCAAAATTGAATAAACAGAAAATAATGAACAAATAATTAAACAAAGATTGAGCCGATCTTGAAATACGTAACGGAATAAAATTGGTTAAATATTTAAGAAATGAGTTATTATTAGTCATCATAAATTATAATTACAAATACGATGAAAATATGAAATATATTCGCAACTCAAGAACGAAAAAAATGTCTAACAGAATAATATAAACCATGTGCAAGATATCCTTCCACTCTAAGGCCGGACAACACGAGCAAGGAGAGGGGAGTTTTTTTGGTAAACACATTGTTAACCACACCCATCTAGGGTTTTTTTTCAGTCTTTTATATATATAGATAGGGTTTAGACTTTTTCTAAATCAACTAGAAACTCATTTGTAAATTCAACCAGTAATAGGTAAATTAAAACTGATTTAGTTATTAACCTAATTGGATATCTAAACCATTATTTTGTCTTAGATAAGAATAGATAAAATATTAATTTTATCTTTCTTTCAAAAATTATATAATTAAAAGACAACAATAAATAAGAACAATAATAATATTTTATATATTAAAATATTTCAAAAAAACTTCAATATGTTATATGATATTGAAAATTTGCCAAAAAAGTAAGCAGTGATATTTTTCTCCTATATACTCTCAACATGATATAAGCTCATAGTAATATAAAAGAGCACTATATTACTTTCATATCGATATATCAGAAAAGAAAAATATGTGTGAATTTTTTATTTTAATTCAAGATAATTTATAAAATTATTTTTGTTAGTTTATTAAAATATTTGTAAGTAAATTAAAAAAATGATCTAAATTCAAGATACGCAATATTGTTTATAAAAAAACCCTTTGAAAAAGAGAGAAAGGAAAGTAAGTGATTTGGGGGAGGGGAGTGCAGAGACAGAGAGGAGAACTGCAACAAGCAAAAGCGTACGGCGATTTCTCGTGCTACAAACAAACAGCTTTGCTTTGCATCCAGCCATTACGGCGCCGCCCTACCTGTCAGAACATTAATTAACGTAGACCCCTATTTTTCCCCTCTTTTTTTAATCCGCCTTTTATATAATTTATTTTTACAGCTGTCACTGTTTCTGACCCTCTCTGTATTTTCTTGCCACAGCTTGGGAGATTCACGTACTCGACCTTCTCTTTTCATGCACATTTGACTCGGGTATAGGGACCACACTCTGCCGCGAAACAAGCTGCTTTGTTATAAACATCATTTCAGCTACACCCACGTCTTGTTTTATAACTTTGCTTGCAAAAGCAGCAAGAGATTTTTACCATACTAGCCATCTTCTCTTCCTTCTCAGCCTTTGATTAGTGGGATCATGTTACACCGATGAAAGGCTCACATTTTGTCTCAAGCTCCAAAATTGGGAACTAAGTTAACCCCATTCTAATAATTGTTTAGCAAATATTGTTGGTTTGGGCTGTGCGTAGAAGAAATTAAGATTCGTAACAGCCGAAGCTCACTCACTTGGGCAGGTCCTGGATGCAAGTTATTACCTCGTGCTTTAAACTGGACCAAGCCAATAACAAACAGTTTAGGCAAGAAAGAGACATTAACCATAGCGGGACCGTGAATCACTCCAGACCAGGAGGAGATGAAACTTCTGCTTCTATTGGCAGCCTATTGTTTTCGGACACTGGCCAGCATAAATCTTGCTGCAATTGCATTTTGTCAATTGCCAAGTACTACAGAATTTCGGAGGCAAGCTCCATAAGATGTTAGAGGTTTTAAGCATAGTTCTTCACAAACCCAAATATCACAAACTAAATAAAGCAGTCACCACACTTGAAAGTTGATCCTGAAAAACAAATGACATATCTCTAACCTTTGTTAATAGTTTCATTACAAACGCACAATGTCCGACCAATGTTTACTCTTCTCCCAAACGAATCCCTCGTTAAAAACCAAGTTCGTCGTCAAAACAAAAAACTAAGCTATGCATTTCATACGACCCACTCTTGACTTCTTTTGCCCAAAAACACCCAAAAAAAAAAAGACATGTAACTTCATTGAAATTTTCACCATCTCCCTACTAAATTGCCTTGCAAATAGACCCACCTATACCATAAAAATGAAAAGCAGAAACAATGAATCACAAATATCAAACAGAGCTACGTAAAAGATATTGATACATTAAAACGAAGTATTCTTAATTGCTGAAAAAACCACAAACCTATATATTACACAACATGATCCAGGAAGTTTTTTTTTGGTGATTATGTAAATGATGAAAGTAATGCTTCATCCAAAATCAAGTTCCATAAAAGACAGCAGAAAGTAATTTCATTCAACAAATTGAGGCATAATTCAGTTACTTCCACCGCCAAAGAGATACCCCAGTGAGGATCCACCACCTGGGGCAGCATGCACCTTAGTTGAAGGTCGCTCCTGAGCCAACAAAAAGAAATAGTTAGTGTCATTAAAAGACAGAACTTTTAAGGGAGGAAAAAAGGAGGCCTAAATGATTTCAATTGCTTCGGTGCAAGAAAAGATATCATATAGTCTTCAGTGGGATGACTTGGGAAGTTCACAAGCATATAATGAACCAGAAACTAAACCAAACTTTAAATGTGACATTTTGCATAGACTCAATCCACAATCCCCAACTCGCGTGATTTTTCCATTACACCTCATTCAATATAGGGAGACAGTCAAATTACACAATTCATCATCATTCTAAAACTTTAAAACATAATTAAAGAAAAATATACTTATCAAGCAATACAAAAATTCTGTTCAGATGTTAGCTTGCAATATCAATTATGCTGACATCCTGCAACAATTCGCATGATAAGTTGCCATCAACATTATATACACTCAATTGCAGCAGTTCCGAATTTCCAAATCAACCAAGCAAACATAAAAACGAAACCCATTCCGAAAGACATTTTCCGAACCATGATACCAGACAAGACTATCCAACTTCACTTCCGTCTTGACATTCATATTGTATCATCATACTAAAAATCAGAACAACGGGAATTATATCAATCAACCTTCAAACCTACAGAAATTTGGCCATATTTACGTCCAAGAACAACTGGCCGATATCTACATTTCCCATTGCAAAAAAAACAATTCGCTATCCATTACGATCTACTCTCTTCCCAAACAAGCCAAGTCCTTCACATACTTTGCAAAAAAACATATATAACCAAGAAAAGGAAGACTAATCAAGATGATACCGTGATGAAGTTTCCAGTGTTCTGCCCATCAGCGCGAAGGTAGTTATTGGTAGAAGTACTGTTAATGCCGGCAGGAATCTGCTTACTAACATCAACCACTGGAGGTTTCGAAGAACTCCCATTATTTACAGTCTGTCCATCGGATGGAGCAGCTTGAGGCGATGGTTTGGGACCTTCTCCATCCCCAAACAGGTACCCCAATGAGCTCTGTCCTCCACCACTGCTCACTCCACGACCCATTCTCTTTCAAAACCCTAGTCACCTCAAATCAAAACAGAAAAATTCAATGAAAATTCATAAACATCAGATTCAATCACCGAAAAAAGAGAAACGAAGCGTAGATCTGGAGCTTACTCGGTGGAAGTGGGATCCGATCTGGCCAGAGGAAGCGAAGCTGCGAGTGTGAGTGGAAGTGAAGAGACAAGCCAGAGTGAGCTTTATATATTTGGATTTTGGAATTTAGAGCGGTTAGTGTTTTTCTTTTCTTATTTTAAAAAAATTTAAATTGTTTCGTGATATTTCCAATATGGGCTTTTGGTGCTTCCACGGAAAGCGTGGGCATGTGGAATGAGAAAAATGGGGTGTGGAAATAGGGAAACGGTGAGTGCGGTGCCGCCTGTTGCTTATGTGGGGTTGCTGATCTGTCATTTCACATGCCAGCAGACACCACCTCCATAATTGTTGTTGTTTCTAATTTCTATTTTTGGCTTTTTTATTTTTGTAAAATATTGAATATTTTTCTATTTATGAGAAAACTAAAATTATTTTTTACTTAAATAATACCTCAAAATTTAGACGCAATTTTTTTTTTGAAGCAAGACTCAATATTTTATAACCTGTGAAAAGGAAATACATATTTTGCTTTTTTCCTTCTGGAAATCGTATCATATATTAAATCTTAATTTATTACTTTCCTAAGGAGTTTAGTATAAAATGGTGCTAATTATACAGTATGTTATAATTAATTTATTATTTTTTAATTTTAACATTTTAAGTTTTATAATTATATGAATAACATATTTTAAACTTCAAGATAAAAAATATCACCTCTTTAAACTTAATTTTTAAAAATGCAACAATAATTTTCATATAAATTTTAATTTTTTGTTTTATTTTTTCAATTTTTCTCTCTCTTTAGTTTTTCTCTATCACGACTCAAAATCGAACTATGACAGACGTATGAGGTGAACTGAACCTTAGGTCCAATTAGAATTGTTGTCAGTTTGGGAACCAAACTGTGGTTCCCAAAGTTTGGTCCGGTTCTAGTTCAATTTTGGTTCTATTTTGACCTGTTCAACCACTGGTTCGGTTTCGATTCTGGTTTGGTTCTCTTTTGTTTTTTGAAATTTTGTTTTTAATCCACTATTTAATTCCGTCATTTTTTCCCGGTTTGTAAATTTTATTATATTCAATAATTAACTATAGTACCAATAATACATTATATTCTATTTTTTAAAAATAATTTTCAATTAAATTAACTATTCTACTAGTAATTATATCACATAATTTAAAAATAAAAATAAAAAAAATCATTAAATTTTATTATATGTTCTCACTTATGGCGGAGGAATACCGTGGTTACAATAGTGAATTTAATTATACAATACAAATATACAATAATTAACAATACATAATAAATTAAAATACAAGAAAAAAATGAAAAAATTAAATTAACTCTGGTCGTTGGAGTCAGAAGTATTTGGTGTGGAAGCGTCACCATCAAAGAACTCCTCACATTCGGATGATGATGAATGGAGTTAATCTTGAGTCTTTTCAAGCGCCCTCAACCAATCATCAACACAAATTTGAGAGAGTGTAGAAGAGATTGAGAGAAAAGAAATGGTATAAATTGGGTAGAAATTGGGTGAGGTATTTATAGAATTGAAAAAAAATAAAAAAAGGAAATAACTGTTGGAATCGCCGGTTCCAACGTTTGAACCGGCGGTTCGACGATTTTCATAAGGGTCAAACTGGAACCTAAACCGCAACCCTCCGGCTTTGGTCGACCCGTTCTGGTTCCGATTAGGTTTTGGTTTTGATCGGTCCGATTTCAGTTCAATTTGCCGGTTCTGGTTTGAATTTTACATCTCTAAGTTCAATCCATCTCGCACAAGGCTCTGAAGAATAGAACTTCTAACTATTTCATACTTCAAACATTTCAACCGATTATAAATTATGACATTTACAATTTTTTTAAAAAAAATATATACTAAACATAACATAATATGTATTATAAACCAAAATATACACAAAATATTTGTTGCTAAACATATACAATCATATCTCACAGTAACCTGGTGTGGAGTATCTACAAACTGACATACTAGGACCAAACAGAAGGGCACACACTGCTGAGTAGAAATCTTCACTGAGCATAAAAGCCGAGATAACTTGGAAAATGTTAAAGGGAGGAGATGAGAAAACTTAGTGAGGGACGACACTCTAGATCGTCTGTGGGACATCACATAAACCGTTTTAAAAACATTTTCAGAAAATACCACATGCACATATATAATCAGTTGCTAATAGTATACACTCGTATACGTAGATAGTAATTTAGAAATTCGTTTTGAAAATATCTCGCAGACAACATGCAATCAAGCACAAAAACTATCAGATGAATCTTATAACAGAAATTCATATATATGTATACTTGCAAATCTACAAACGATATACATATAATAATTTACCATGTATATAGAGATCAGGCAAATAGACATATTATTTATCAAGTCAATTCCATACAGAGAATCAAATTTTTATCAAATAAATATTATACTAGTGTTCCCTAATTTTTGTGAAAACAGTCCTGAGGATAATCGTCGCTCTTTGGTTCGAATATTGTTAGAGTATGTCAAAGAATTTTGGGTTTTCCTAAACCATGAATTGAAAGTGATTTGCACTCGAAAAATCAATCTAACTCCTTATCAAACTAGGCAATGAGTCTCTTGCCTCTTTAATCAGCAATAGCAAGATAAAAACAATGATGAAAACAAATACAATGAGTTTAACGAGAATTTTACTAACTGAAGGCAAGAAAGCTAAAAATAAAAATAAAGGATTATTAAAAAATAAATTTAGAATTCATGGTTCTATATGATTGAGTTTTGCGTATTGAGTTGGAGGCCCCTTCTTTACTGCTCTTCTACCGTATATATATTGTCCCTTTGGTTCTTCCATGGAAAAATATTTCAATCCCTTTGATTCCTCTCGATGATTGCAGCTTGCCTTCTCTACATTAAGAAATACTAAGAATACTTCATTGAGAGACTCCCTCTTTCATTGGTCATTAAATTTTTTTTCTCTCCCTTCATTCACCACTTTTTTCATGTTTTCTTATCTCATTCAATAGGTTTTTTCTCTTTCTAATTAACGAACCATGGTCCACAAACAATTATATCTTTTGTCTTTATCATTGTTAACTTGTTGATAATTAACTTATCAAGACAAATAAATGATGTTATTTAATAAAATTATTCTAATAAAATGTAAATTTCAGTGCTATTTTATATTTTTTATGTTTACTAATTTTTCTATCATAAAAAAATTATGAGTGCTATTATAGCGGTTTTTACTTATGTCAGTATGTATTGATGTTTTTGTTCATTGCATAATTTAAGGCAAATATTACTAGCGGTGATTTTTTGAGTGCTATTATAGCGGTTTTTACTTATGGTGACTTTTCTTTATTCTGGCTATGATCCCTTTTTTTTTTCTTAAACTAACAACTCATGCAAGAAAAAATTTCGTCAATCAAGTCAAAATTTTCAAGAATTCTGCTGGATATAAATGGATAATCTATAATTCATTCTAATTAAACATCAAATTCTTCAATGTGGAAAAAAAAATTCTGAACTTAATTTGTCCTATATTCTTTCGTATTTTTTTTTTTACTGTCCTATATTCTTTCGTATGATGCTTAATTGCTCAATCACATACATACTAATTTCCTCGTCTATCATAAAAAATTAGTAAACAAAAAATTTGATAGAAAAAATTAGTAAACATAAAAACATATAAAATAGCACCGAAATTTTTTTATAAGTAAAATAGCTCTGAAATTAACATTTTATTAGAATAATTTTATTTAAATTATCATTTATTAGTATTGTTAAGTTGGTTAGTCAACAAGTTAACAAATATAAAAACAAAAGATATAATTGTTTGTGGTCCAAGGTTGGCTAATTAGAAAGAAAAAAACCTGTTGAAAGAGATAGGAAAACGTGAAAAAAGTGGTGAATGAAGAGAGGGGAAAAATTTTTAATAACCAATGAAAAAGAGAGTTTCCTAAGAGAGTGTCCTATGAGAATATTATTAGCATTCCTCCTCTACATTTGACTTCCCTTCTTTTCTTAAACTGCAGTAATTTGGTTTGCTCCCAAGCATTTCTTTCTACTACATTTGTTCCTTGGAGGACAAACCTTCCAATTCTACTGGTTTGGATTTTAATTTCCATTATTTGCTCAATTTTTCCTTTTTGCCACATTGCAAAATTCTACAGTAAACAACTAGAAAATTATATAATTATCATATTATAGACGACAAGTGATTATATAATTATTATATATACAAAGTTCAGAAATATATTTTGCTATCATTAATCATATGTCTATAATATACTGACAATGTATCATACGAGATCATAGACTGACTAGCGAACCTTATGAGCCAGAACAGTAGTCGGCTCAAAAGGGCCAAATAGCTGGAACAAAGAGAAACCGATCATAAGAGTATATCCATGAGTATTGCAGTCCACAAGCTTTATAAAGATATACTCTGCCAAATCACAACAAAAATATATTATAGGGATATGATGAACAATACAGACTCACTAACGTAGACATCAGACATAGTCAATTTTATATATATATACATTCAGAAATGTAGCATACCGTTATTTTAATAAATCTAACCATGGGACCAAAAGCAGACAAAATCAAAAACAGGCGTGTGGACTGATGCCACCAGAAATCAGACAGAGTCAAGTGTGTTGCGTTATACACACGGGTCACTATATTACCATTGTAACTAAGGCCTTAACAGAGCATTAGTATATCAAAGGCTACACTACCTCGTAGCTAAGTGTCCCTAATCAGAGTCAAAATAATTAAGTAATTTAAATAAATATTCTCAGAATTCAGACATGCAAAGCAGACGTAGTAGTCAACAGAGTGTAGGTATATTTAAATATACAAACAGACACATTCGAACCAGATATTTATTAAAAATATAACCGTTTATATTACAAATTAAATATATATATGTACCCAAAGAATATTTAATAAATAAAAATATATAAGTATATACATATATACAAAGATAGACAATTAATAACCAAATTTAGTACGGAATATATTATAATATATAAAGTAGCATTTAGAATATTCTATTACTAACCATAATAATAACTAATATTCAAAATTTCAGATTTATAGTGTAATAAAATAATTAATATTAGAATTTGTACACATTATCTAACAGATTATTCATTGCCAAATATTTATAAATATATTAATATTCAAAGCAGACTAACATATGAAACAGAATTAGTTTACAAAATATATGTACATAGTATACAGAACAGACAGGTATACAAAACATAAATTAGTTTACAGAGTATATATATATATATATATTTCAAAAAAAAGAGTAATAAATATTTATTAACACGTAAGTCAGATTTTTAGATTAATAAACCCTTTAATTAGTCAAATTACATATAAATATCTGGACACAACAAAAACATGTGAGGTTTGAAGACATAGTCTATGTATCTAAAGTTGTCATCATACTCACCTAGACGCCGTGCAAAATAATCCAAAATTCACGGACAACCAGTGGATGGTTGAGCACCTCAAAAATCAGACGAAATAAATAGCAGACAACAGAGTTAAAAACAGACAGACAAATCATAAAAGAATTAGACACAGAGCGATACTGTGACATTACAGAATATGCATAGAATGCAAATGTGAATCCCAAACCCCTGACAACGTCGGAATTTCTATTGCGATTGCCTCGAAGATTGCGGTTTATGCAAAATTACCGTTTAGTCCCTAAAACTTCAAAAATTATAAAGTATTCTCAAAACTTTTGAAATTTATAATTTGGTCTTCTAAATATTTTAAATTATAAATCAATCCTCCAATTTCCTAAAATTACAAATCAAACCTCAATTTTCTTAAAATTACAAATCTGGAGTTGATCTTTACAAAATTACAAATCTAACCCACTATATAAAATATCAAGTCCAATCCCCCAAATTATTCAGAATTAATGAAAAAAATTATATTTTAGTCCCTACGACAGAAAATCTTATTCTAAAATGACCTAAATCTCAAACTGATTGAAATCCGACGTTTTTAACCGTTCCAATAGATCCAAAACCATCCCTAGGACTTGAGTCCATCAACATTTTCATCCAAAACAACCATAAATTGTCCCTAGCAATTTCGGATCAAAACAACCCATTTGAGAAAAATCATCAACCACCAAGTACAACTTATATCTATATTTTCCCAACTGAAATCCATCAATATCTAGCAAGAGACACTTCAATTTTGCCCAGAAATCATTCCAAAACTGAAACAAACTTCCTACTAAAACCAATGAACACAAAACAGCTATAAATGGCGAAAATAGCAAAAAAGAAAGGAAATGGACATCCTAGATTCAAGTTCTTACCTAGAATTTGAAGAGGAGAATGAATGGAAGCTAATGGAGATGAAGAAGGGTGAGTTTTAGGAGTGAAAAAGTGATAGAAATGAGTGAAATTTGCGTTTGAGGGCCGCGGGCTGAAGTTTTTTAAAGAGAAGAAGGAGGGGAACAACATCATTTGAAGAGAAGTGTTACTGTTTGGTAAGACACGAGCGTACACACCAAGACACAATCACGTGTTTATGCCCGTGTAATGGCAAAACATGACACGGTCCACATGGTGAGATACGGTCAGAATTCTTTAACCGTGTCAGTGCTCGTGTGATGCCTTAAACATGCATTTTTTGGCCAATTTTCACCAATCACATGTCTTTCGTGTTCCTTTTTCAATTCAAATGAATTCCATCAACAATTAAAGGTCTTAAACGCTCCAAAATATCATAAATCATCCAAACAACACTCAAACATAAAATTAAACCTTCAAACGTCAAAAGTAAATTCGAAATTCAAAGGGGGAATTATCAGGAAAATTGGTCGGAATAAGTAAGGTGTTACACTCTCTCTTCTTTCCTCTCTCTCTCTCTCTCTCTCTCTCTTCTCTTAAACCCTAGCCACCTTCATCTCCTCTCTTCTCTTCTCTCATTCGCCTGCTTCTCTCAAACCCTACCACCTATTTTCTCTCTTATCCTCTCAAACCCTAGCCGCCCTTCCTCTTGTCTCTCTCTCTCTCTCTTCGATCTCGTCTGTTGTCGCTCGTTCATCGTTTGTCTCTTGTAGAGGAAAGATGTTACCGACAGAGATCTGGTGAGTTTGTCTTCTGTCAGAGGCAACATTGACGGTGTTTGGTAGTTGGTAGAGCAACTTGAAGAGGCAACATGCTTGGGGCGGCGGCTAAGGTTAAAACCCTAACTGTTGCCTTTGTTTTTTTCTGTTAAATTATTGTTTGGTCCCTACTTTTTTTAAAAAAATATTTAAAATGTCTTAATCACATGTTCTGTTTTGTTATTGGAATTAAGTCCCATGTGTTCTGTTGTTTTTTATGAACTTTGTTGTTTTTTATGTATTGTTATTTTTCATAAACTTTTATATATCATTGTGAACCATTGTGAACATTGTTTAAAAAATTCATTTTAACATTTTGTTTAAAAAATATTACTTTTTTTTGTTCACAATGGTTCGCAATCTTGTTCAATATAATGTACACCATTTTGTGAACTATTGTGAACGTTAAAACCGACCCTAAAAAAATTTTTTTGAGGAAAAATTTTGTTCAAAATTTCTAAAATAATAATTAAAAAAATGCATTTAAACTTTTCAAAAAATATGAATTGTGTGAACTATTGTGAACTGTTTAAAATATGAATTGTGTGAACCAAAAAAACTACCACGTGGAATATTGTGAACCAAAAAAACATTGCTAATTTCTTTAAAAATATAAACTGTGTACTTGATTGTGAACTATTGTTAAGTTAAAAAACGCAATCTGGATTGAAAATATTTGTTTAAGAAAAAAATTATATTTCTCACAAAAAAGTCAATTTCTGGCTAGTTTTCCAAAAAAATGACATTTTTGATATATGATAACTTAAAATGATATTCTTAATATTTGAAAATTTGACATGCTATTTTTAATAAGTGACATTTTTTTTGCTATAAACATGTAATTTTTCCTATAAAATGATCTTATTCCTACCAATGGGCTTATAGCTATTAGTATGAAGTCAATTTTACTGAGAAGTTGTGGGTTCGATATCGGTGAAAACAAATAAAATCATCCAATAATAAAGAATGTAGGTCGATGCTTCGTCTCTTAAGACATTGTGAAATTATTTCCAGCGTTCTGAATGATTTTTTTTGTGATTTGTTGAATTTTTAGGTGAAATGTAAATTTTATTTTCTTAAATTTATACAATAAAAAATAATAAAAATATTTTACATGTTAAAATATCTTTTAAAGGCCCTATGTCGTATGCTACATGTCATATGCTAATGAATCATTTTCAAACTTGTTTTTTTGGTATACTATACTATATGCTTAGTATTGCCAAACAATTAGCCTTTAGTTTCTCATTGCTTAACTGAGCAAAATTGTATTTCATTTTCAAAATAAAATGTCTGTTTATTTCATATTATGCCATGGATTACCTTTCGAAGATATTTTTTCCTTTCCATATCAATGGTGAAAATAAATAGATAAATAATTTAAACCCGGCAATAAAAAGTAAGCAATTTTAGGGGAGAAAAATAGAAATTTATCATCATCTATGCAATAATGGATATTTAATTGTGTGTTGGTGGCTCCAACTCACTAGTATAGTAATTACTAGTGATCCAAATTAGAAAATGAGAATGAGCTCCACAACTTAGGTAACAAGTCATTTTCAGAATCGTTAGGTTTGTAAGATTTTAATTTTGGTGAAGATATGCTGTTGGAAACATATGCATGAACATGATCTTGTAACTTGTTTGCTGCATAAAGTTTTTGTCATATGTTACTTCTAAGGAATCTTGTTTCTCTTTCTCATCTGTTTTTAACAAATTAGCATCACAATTCTTCTTTCTATAATCATCATGTTTCGTGACTCTTGGACAACAGATGTTTTTGTTCTTATTGCCATTAAAAAAAGAGATATTTTTGTTGTTGCCGCTCTCGACTCATTAGTGTTAAAAACGATTCCAACATCAATGATTTACAAGCTTGCATAATTTAATAATCATTAAAATAATGATCTCCATGACTATGATCGAAAACCATCTACAACTAGAGAACTAAAAATTGAAGAAAAAATAGTAATCAAATTCTTAAATTGAATTATGGTTTGAAAGATTTAAGATTTCGAATCATATTGACATCAAATCACATCCAAATCAATAAAATTGTGCTTGCAATGATGCCAGAAAGAATTCTTCTTGTGACAAAAAGATAGCAGAGGACTGATGGGCTTGTGGCTTATTGTTACTTGATTGAACTCCAATGCTAAGAAGTTGTAAGTTTAATTTTCTGCGGGAGCAAAATAATATGGCATTGCACATGATCCTTAACAAATCTTGACAAATCTAACCACATAAACAAATAATATGCAAGATTTTTTCTGAATCTGTTTGGTCTAGTACAACAGAGAATTATCAGTTACTTTGATGGTATCTGCAATATTTCTACTAATAATCTGTGTAAAGCCTGAGGCCTTGAGAAGAAAGGAGCATGATCAGAGCCCTTAAGCTGGAAAACTTGTTTAGGAGGATTTGAGTTTATCATCTCCTCCTGTGAAGTGACAGGTATGGCCAAATCTTCTTGTGTTTTTATGTAGAATCTTGGGATGGAACCATAGTTCTTCTTTGAAAGAGACAGCTTTTCTAGGACTGGTGCAAATGGGATTGGTCTCATTGATACAGTTGCCAATGCTACATCCTGTGCATATATATATATATATATAAAACCTGTTGTCTTCACCAATGAATTGTGTTAATTTGAAGTAGAAATTGAAACAGAACACGAACATACCTTGGAAGGGCTTTGGTTAAACAAGAAATCTTTCAACAAAGTTTTGTCAAGATTAATTGCTGTTGGAGGCCTGTTCTTCCCATTTGCATGCAGAAATATCTGAGCTTCTCTCATCAAATCATTGCTGGCTGTCTGCGATATCATGAAGACTACATCAGTTCAAGAATTAACCAGTTACGAATTATATCTTTCTTTTTGGGTTAATTTGGCTCTATTTGGATCAAAACATTGGCTTCTTTTTTTCTTGAGACTTAAGATCGAAATGATTGACAAACCTGTTGGGAAAAAACATCAAGGGCACTCTGGCTATTAGACAACATTGTTGCAGCAATAAAAACAGCTTTGGAAATTTTAGACGGAAACAATTCCATCACATATGAAATGCAAGCACCACCAATGTCATGTCCCACCAACACCACCTGAATTTCAATTGAAGAGAACTTATAAACCAAAATCTATTGATTTCTATGGAAAGAAGGATGTTGCAGTCAGCAGAAACAGGATGTTCAGGTACAGCACAAACCTTTTCCCCCTCTTTAAGCTTGTCGAAAATGTTGGTCAGAGGCTTCACATATTCTGATAAACTTGTAATGGTGTTTGAATCAGATGGATGAACTCCAGAACCAGTTAAGTCAACTGCATCAACTTTGAATCCACCTTCTGCTAGAAGTGTGATGGTCTTATACCAACACCATGCACCAAAACCACCTCCATGAACAAGCACAATGCTGTTGATTTCAACATCTTCAATGATATTTTCATTCTACGGTTAAAAAATCATAGTAAATTTAAACAACACTCATATTTATTCAAGAACAGTACATTTGGTAGATTAATGAAAGGTTGATAGAATTTTCAGCCTGTTCTTAATTTGACTAAGTATATCGTGATGGTCATTTATTCAATTATTTCAACCATCTGACCAGTTCATGATGTAAACATGGATTGCAACAGTAAATAAAAAAATGAAGCCAAAGATGACTTTGTGTTTGAATTCTGAATATCATCTATATTTAGAAAAACAATGTCCTAATCACGCTATTTTGAAATTCTAAGCAGATTCATTTTAAAAGAATGTTCATATCAGCCACTAAAACCTAATGAAGGAAAAAGAAAAAAAATCTGGATTACAACCACATGATTAAATGAAAAGAAACTGAAGAAAATGAGTCTGCAGCAAAGATGATTAATCAGGAAGGAACAAAAAATGAAACTACTTGAGCAAATTAATTATAGAAGGACCGACTTGCAATGATCAGAAAGTCTTAAAGCTGTACCTGGTTAACAAGCTGATTAGGCCTAACAGAAAGATCAGCATGAAACTGCAGCCGAGAACTCGAACTTCTGGAAAAGCCATGCTTCTTGGATGCTGCAGAAGGATATACTACAGAATTCGATCTTGGAAATGGAAGAGTACCATTTTTCTGATGTTGTTTAAAGAGAAAAGCTGCTTGAAGAGCTTGTTCTGCTGTTTCAGGATCAAGATTATTGTCAAGCTCGAAACTTTCTTGATTCTCCTTCTTTGAACCAGAAAAAGAAGATAAGAATCCAGCACTCCTTTCTCTGATAGAAGCTGAAAATTTTGAGAAGTATGTTGAATGTTTAGAGGGACTCTTCTTTGTCTTCTCTGGTGAGACACATCTCAATGCATTTCCCATATTTGCTGTGCATGAAAAGGGTCAGACACAGATGATGTATAGTCTTGATGTATAGATTTTATATGCTCGCAGTTGAGGTCACGTTCATATGTATAGTGGGCATTTTGTAAGCAACAAGCCAACAACCTGGTGGAGTGTTTCGTTTGGCATTTTCATATGTTGTGTTTTGGTCTAAAGCATTGAAATTTCAATTGGTGGAATATTTATAAAATCTCAACTTAGACCACATTTTTGGACTGTGTTGAAACACTGCATTAGCATGGGCCCGTGATGTGTGAATAAAAGCACAAAATTTTTATGTTGAAAATGTCAAAACAAATTTGAATTACAATGCAATGGTGTGAGACAAATGGCTCGTTTCGATTTGACTACAAAAGTAGAGTTTCGGCCTTGTGGCAACTAAGATCCTTGCCTTTCTGATATTGCAGATAAAAACCACAAACTGACAAGCCACAACTACCACAATTCCAGGAGAAGAAAAGTTTCAGCATTTCCAGAGGATTCAATGTGCTCGGATTTGTGAAAGTGGAGATCAAACAAATGTACAATTACAATCGCGATCAGTAGACTTTGAAGCTAAAATGACCGGAATCTAGCTCTGTTGTGAAAGTCAATAACTGGCATAAATGCAGCATTTCTCAAAACTAAACTTTGATTTGCCTTTTATGAGAGGATGACTGAGTAGTCAAAGCTGCATCCATCATTGTTGCCTCTCATCCTTTTGAAATGTATGCATTTCTGTTTGCCGAAACTTCAATAAATAATTTTGATGGCTAGGGTTGAGAAGCCATCGGAAATTCTGCAACCACCCTTCATCCAATTCCGAAGCGAAGGATGAACAAGTTAAACTCCTCCTTGGATCCTTGCAACAAGCATTCACTTGCCCGTGAAGGCAAGTGATGGAAACCATCCACAAATGACGTGCCAGGCACAATTTAAGAAGCTTGCACAATTGCAACCGTTTCTATTAAGAAGCTTGCACAATTGCAACCGTTCCAATTTTCTGAAAGTAGCATGTTGCTGAAATTCAACAAGTATAGCGCGTTGTAGCTTCTGCATCGCAGAGGAAATAGGAAAAACTGAGAATTTATCCCTATGATACAACTAGTCAGTCACATGATTGGTCTCAAAGAAAAGACATACCAAATAAACAAACCAGTGGCTATCAGAATTCATAGCAGAAGTTTCAAACCTGCATAGCATAATACTGAGGAGCAAGTTCAGGTAACCACAAATAATCGATCCTAGTTGTGTTGCGGATGTATTTCTTACTAGTTTGAACCAGTTCATTGAAAATTACACATTCTGCTTTTGACTGGTGTAACACAGATG
>CAODLS012822895.1:0-14159 GCA_948243855.1 Flueggea neowawraea
ATCGACAACACAATAATATTCTAAATAAAGATAAATCAAATACAAAACAACTAAAATTACAATGTCCATTAAAAAGTTATAATTTTCAGCATAAAACATGAAACAGTCTTTTTTAATAAATTTAATTCTATATAAATATAACTATCATTTTTAATAATCTTCATATCTTTTTTTTCTTGCACCTATATATATATATATATAATAATAAATTAAATATTTTATAAAATAAATTAAGTAAATAGGTTAAACTGGCGGATAATCTGTTAATCCATTTAACTCAATTAAGTAAACAAGTTAAACGGATCATAAACAGATTTAACAAATTAAACTCGTTTAATTCTTTTTTCTGTTTTATAAATAAGTCTAACATATTTATAATTCGAATTTATTTATAATTAACTCAAATTTATTTAATTTTATGTCGAGTCATTAAATTAAGTCGTGTCCAAAATTGTTAGCCTAGCCGAGGGCACAATTTTGGGTGCAAATGACATAGTTCTGAGATGTCTTAATCAAAATATCCTCGTCCGTTGAAATTGTGATTTCACAAGGACAAGGAATTTTTTTTCCTGGCATGGAAAGAAGACAAAACTATTGAAAGAGGAAAAATAAATGACGTGATCAAGCAGAGACCTCCGATGCGCTTACAGAACTACAAGAAAATGACAAATTAGCGATCAACATTTATCTACCAAAAAAAATCATCGCTTACTAGCAACCACACGTTTGGTTTTAATTTTGATCGATTTTAATTGGATTTGACTGGTTAAATAGTCGATTTTGGTTCGGTTCAATTTTTTTTTTTTAAATTTTGTTTTTAACTCTCTATTTTATCTCATTAATTATTTTTTCAGTTTGTAAATTTTGTTATATTAAATAATTAACTATGGTACTAATAATACAATGTATTCTAATTTTTTTAATAATTTCAGACAAACTAATTATTTTAGTAGTAATTACATCACATAATTTTAAACAAAATAAAAAAAAACTCATTATATTTTATTAGATGCCCTCACTTGTGACGGAGAAATACCGTGGTTACAACACCGAATTTAATTATACAATTCAACAATTAATAATACATGATAAATTAAAATACAAAGTAAAAAAGAAAAAAACTAAACTAACTCTCGTTGTTGGAGTTAGAAGTATTTGTTGTGGAAGCGTCTTCAAAGAACTCATCACCTTCGGATGACGATGAATGGAGTTGGTGTAAAAATGAGTTTTAAAAATATCGAAACTAGAAACTCTTCCTTCCGCTCTCCCCTCATCTCCTTAGGTAGGAATTGGTTCAGTTTGACTCTCTTGAGTTCTAATATTCTCAATTTTAAAAATTTTAAAATTTCTATTTCTACTAAAACTTTTCATTGATGCAAATATTTATTAAATATAATAAAATAACAAAATAAATAAATAAATAAAACTATAGTAAAAAAGTGGAAGAAATTTGAAAAAATGTACTTGCAAAAAATAACTTAGAAAAAAATAGAAAACGTAATTGTAATAATAAAATATATAAATAATTTAAAAAACAAGCAAAATGAATTTTGAGATAATGAGAATGTAGAAGAGATTGAGATTGAGAGAAAATGAATGGTGTGAAAAGGTAGGATGGGTGGAGTATTTATAAAGTTGAAAAAAGAAAAAAAAAAGAAAAAAAAAGAAATGACCGTTGGAACCGGCAGTTCGAACAGCCGGTTCCACGGTTTCTGGAGAGGTCGAACTGGAGCCTGAACAGCAACCCTCCAGTTTTGGTCAGCCGATTCTGGTTCTAGTTCGGTTCAAATTTTGATCGGTTCGGTTCAAGTTCGGTTCGTCGGTTCCAGTTCCGGTTCAAAAATAACACCTCTACCTTACAGTGACAGTTTCGTAGTTTTTGAAGACTTTCAGCTAGTTGATTTTTGGGCAAAATCCACTGCGGTCCTGAGATTTGATAATATCTCCTTCGCGGTCCTGAAATTTTTAAAATTAGCCGTTTTGATCCTTACTATGTCGTTGTTAGTCAAATATAATAGGTCACATAAGTAAATATGATGCGGCACAACTAATTTTAAATATTTTATGACAAAAATACCGTTTAATCTATCTCATCTCTTTCACTCATCTTTCCGCCCTACCACTCCCAACCCCATCTGACAAACGACAATCCTCTCTCTCACTTTCTACAGTTTCTCTACTATCAAACCCTTCATTCTCTCCCAACATAGACCCATCCTTCTCAGTTTGGCTCTGCAGTCTCGTCTCTGTCACTTCCCTCTCTCTTCTCGGCCCCTGAATTGCTAATTTCTCTTCCTCTAAAGCTGAAATCTCTTCCTCAAACACGGAGGGGTGATGTTCTCCCGACGGTGACGAAGGGGCAGCGACAATGACGGCGATGAAGAAGAACAGTTGAGAAAGGATGCATAGTTAAATACATGAAAGGGCAGTTAAACGATGGCGATGAAGAAGAACAACAACAACTAAAATCCTTATGGGTTTGTTTCCATTTTTGATAGATCATTCTACTGGGTTTATGCCAAATGAGGATGGAGAGTTTAATCTCTCTCTCTCTCTCATGATGATGGTTGAATAACAACAAGATGGGTTTTTGTCGAAACAAAGTTAGATTGAATACAAGTTTGAACTAGTTGGATCCAAACACTTTAATTTTGATTTTTTTTAGATTTAAAAACCATGATTCATTAACATGAACAATAAAAAAAGTTAATCTCTGTGTTTGTTTCCTTTTTTGAAAAAATTAACTCCTTCTGGGTTTGTTTCCTTTTTTGATTGATCATTCTACAGGGTTAATGCCAAATGAGGATGGAGACTTTAATCTCTCTCTCTCTCTCTCGATGGTTGAATAAAAAAAGATGGGTTTTTGCCGAAACAAAATTACACTTTAATTTTGATTTTCTTTTTTTTTATTTTTGTAAAATTTTTATTTATTCCGATCTCGATATTAAATTGTTGATGCTTACTCAATTTTTCCTTCTAGGTTCTAATCCGAGTTCTAATAGCCCCCAATCAATGTTGATGCTTACACAATTTTGGTATTTGTTGAGTTCCTTGATGTTGCTTTGATTCAATAAATGGGTTTCAGATAAATTGTTGCTTTGAAATGTGGGTTTTGATTCAACAAGTGATTTTCAAATTAAATTGTTGCTTTCAGATGTTGGTGATCAATTTTTGTGCATAGAGTTTTGTTGTTGATGAATGGGTGTTGTTAGTGACTGGTTTTAAGCTTGGTAGTGGTGGCGATGGATTGACTTTTGTTGGTTTAGTGATGGTGTTGATTTTGTAGTGATTGGTTGATGTGGAGGATATTTTCTGTTGTTGCTTGGTGGTGGCACCGATGATTGCAGTTGAAGTTGGTGGTGACTGGTGTGTAGTGATGGTGGTTGTGACTGAAGTTGATGGTGACTGGTGTGGTGGTGGTGATGGTAGATTGAGACTTTGTGATGATCGATGTTTGGGTTATGGGTTTTTTTATTTTCAATGTAAATTAATTTTAAAATGGGGGGTAATCTTATTTTTTTGAATTTTTTGTTAAAAAAATAAACAAAGTTAAGAGTGATGGATTGAAACAGCTAATTTTAAAAATTGATAGACTGTAAAAGAGATATGGTCAAACTTCAAGGACCTCGGTGATTTTGCTGACATTGAGTAGATTTTGGCCAAATTCCATTGTTTATATATCGAAAAACGTGTTTTTTTACTATTTTTATAAATTTCTAGAATTGTTATAAAATTTAGTAGGAGTTTTTGTTTTTAGTGTCGTTTGTGCATTTTTTTGTACTTTTTTTTGTCTATTTTATAATTGAGCGCTTTCAAAACTTTTTTCTCTTTTAGGAAAATTTTACGGTTTGGGCATAAATTGTATGCCAATGGGTCATATCTCTTCGAGGACGAGGAAGAGGACGTCAACGAAGGGGATGCTGCTGAGTTAATGTGATTTCTATTGATGAATGTATTGTCTCATCGCATTATGAACTGTGCCACATTATAAGATATTCTATATTTTCAATGGTAATCTTTGATATTCCATTTAGTTTAATGTATTTAACTTAGTTTTTCTAATATTGTTTAAGGCTTCATATACTAATTAAAGTTGTGAATGTTGTTTATTATGACGCCATAATTTGGATGTGGATGTAACAAATGGAAATAATAACTTTTGATTTGATGGTCAATGAAAAAAATTGTGAAGTTTTAGTTCAAATAATTAGCTACCATTTGGTCCTTATTCGTGCTTTGCGACGAGTTGGTTCGTTAATGAGTGATGAATTGGTCATTAACACCCTAACTTAGTGAACAATTCAAAGCTAACCCCTAACCTAGACATTATACCCCTATGATGAATTAGCTACCAAATGGTCTCTAACTGGCGACAACTTGGTTACTAAAGTGGAGGGAGTTCAAACTCAAATGAAATATTTTTTGGTGGAGAGCTTGAACAGTAGCGACCAGTGGTTGCTAACGTATTTTTTTGCGACCATTGGTCACTACTTTGGATGGGTTTTCAAAATCAAGTGAAATTATTTTGGCAGAACTCGAATTAGCGACGAAGTGGTCTCTATTTAGTGACCACTTAGTCGTTAATTCGTCTGCAAGGCCTATGAAAGTCCACTTCCATTCTTCCTTTAACAACAAACATTTTTTATTCTCTCTCCAAATTCTCTCATCTTTCTTGCCACTCTTTTTCTCTCCCCATTTATGAAACCGTCATGACCGCTTCGATTCTCTCTCTCTCTCTCTCTCTCTCTTACATTACAAATGCACAATGAAAACTCTAATTAATTCCTTTGAAAAAAAAACACAATAAATATTATCCGCAAATCTTTCTAAAATTATATCTATTTTCAACAGTTGAAGGCTCTAAAAACATTTCATTCTCATCAAATCTAGTTATAGGTGTAAAGTATCCCATATTGTCTAGGTTGAGTTGGTTTCATGGATTTATAATTAAGTGGCAATCTTCTCTCCTTAAGGTGTCTTTTGGAGGTGAGTTAGGTCAAATATTAAGATAGTATCGGAGTCACCCCTAGTGCAGTGGTTTGGGGCGGTGCCCGACCATGTGTTGCCCTTTGCCCATTTGTTGTTCAACCCGGTTTGGGCTGAGGGGTGTGTGTCAAGTATCCCACATTGCCTAAGTTGAGTTGGTCTCATGTGTTTATAATTAAATGACAATCCTCCCTCCTTGATGTACCTTTTGGAGGTGAGTTAGACCCAATATTAAGATGGTATCAGAGCCACCCTTAGTGCAATAGTTTGGGGCGGTGTCCGGCCATGTGTTGCCCTTTTCCCATTTATTGTTCAGTCTGGTTTGGGCTGATGGGGGTGTGTCAAGTATTCCACATTGTCTAGATTGAGTTGGTTTTATGAATTTATAATTAAGTGGCAATCCTCCCTCCTTGAGGTATTTTTTGGAGGTGAGTTAGACTCAATATTAAGAATAGGTGAACAAAATTCAAAAAAAATGCAAAAAGAAAAGAAAGAATAAGTTAATTACCATTCCACTACAAAGCTCTTTAGCAAGCCCCTAACCATCTAACCGTAGAGATCCATCACCTACTCAAGATTTCATGCATATGAAATTTTAAATAAGTATGATATCTATTTGCATATGAAAAAGTATTTGAGTTTAATTAGTAATTAAATTTATTTTTCTAAACAAAACGTTATTTAAGGAGAAAATGTTAGTTAATGACTTTTGATCCTTTTTTCAATATACACTAATTATATAATATAATTGCTAATCAATTATAACTATAATTAAATTAAAGTTAATGCATGAATGATATAATAAAAAAATTAAAAATGAGAAAAAATAAAAGTTTAGAAAAATCAAGGAAAATCATCTAACCTAGCCACTTCAATGGCTTTTGATCTACTTTTTTTTTGTTCTAAATTCATATATTATGTATGATATAGATAAAGTGTAACACCGCGCTCGATTTCCAATTAGATTTCTGATTTTCGAGATGATGATTTGGGTGTTTGGATTTGTGTGAGACCAAGGATGATTATTGTTGAGATTTTCTTAAGTTTAAATGAAAACAAGCTCCGAAAATTATCCGACTTACGTGCACAAGCTAAAGGAGTTGCGTGCACAAACTAGGGAAGAGTTACGTACATAAGAACTAAAGAGTTACGTACATAAGAACTAAAAACTTACGTACTTAAACTGGAAAAGTGCCTTAAGTACGTAAGGTACAAACTTACGCACGTAACAAAGCCGTTGTGTACGCAAGGCACGTAAAAATCAAAACAAAAGCTAGTGGAAACATTTTGGGACATGTTACGTATGTAAATTATGGAGTTACATACATAAGCAATCCAGATAACATACGTAAGCCTCCTATGGCGTACGCAAGACTCAGAACTTTAGTGAAATGGTGAGTTTTGGTGGGAGGGCCTATAAATACCCCTCCTATACCCTTTGGTTGTCCATAACTCATTCCAAACACACTTTTTCACCCTAAAAATAGTCTTTTTTCCTCTCTTCCTTGCTCTTCCTTCAACCCATCCAAGATTTTGAGGTAAGATGTCATTCTCTTTTCATTTTGTTACCATATCATGCAGGATAAAGTTCTAGTACATGCATACAAGAATGTTGTACGTGCATCCATCCGACTCTCCCCGCTGTCAATGAAGCATTCTGTATAGCTGTGAGTGCCCTTTTCTCTGGGCGCTTCGTCTTTTTGTATTAGAACTCCACACCAAGATACTAGTGGGTCAATGAGTGTAACTGTTGGTCCTAAGTATGGCACTCCAAGAGGGGACTGAATTGGAGTGCAAACTAAGACAAATAACAAAGTTCTTTTCAACCAAAATCAGTGTTAAATGCGAAAACAATAAAACAATCAACTCACACACAATAAATCAAATGCAAGGTAAAATAAATGAGTTGAGAGAAGAGAAAAAAATCTATTTATAGTGGTTCAGTCCTCCTACCTATGTCCACTCCTCTAGCTCCACTAGAGAAATTCAATTCACTATCTCCTCACTTCCAGGTGGATGGAAATCGTTTACACCACTTGTTTTTGTGGGCTCAACAAGCAAACTAATATACCTTGTTTTATGAACCAAACAAGCAAACCAAACATCTAGTTTTTACAGGTTTAACTAGAAAAGTGAATACCTCTAGTTTTCTAAGGCTTACTAGCAACCACTCTTTTTTTCTAAGGTACAACAAGGAAACATATCTACCATCAAACAAACAATCTTGCTTGTTATAAAATCAACTCAAGATATAGAAGATTTAAGCTCACACCAACCCAGAAATATATTTGCAAGTAAATAGCTTAAATGAGTTAGAAATGTAGACATGAGAGAGAAAAATGAATAGCACACTTAGTGTTAGCATGCATTTTATGCATATTTACATTAGCATTTTAATATTTTTTTTACATGCATTAGTGCCTATATTTCTGTGTTTTTATGTTACTTGGTGTTTTATCTTGTCTAGGAGTTGATTTGATGCAAAGAGGGAGGATTTGGGACTGTTTTGAGCTGAAAGTGGATTTGAAGCATCGCGTCAAGGCCCAGACGTAAGGGGCTTGACTACGAAACGCGAGTATGGTGCTTAAACACGCATTTTGACCACTGAAGCAAGCTGAAACATGATTGTTTTGAAGCGAAACTTTAGGAAGGCTATTTTTGGAAGAATAGGGAACAATTTTGTATTAGGTTAGAATGGGTTGCTTCGTATAAAAGCTGAGCTGCCACTTTACTTGCTTCTGTAACTTTAACAGTAATCTTTTACTTTTGTGTTCTTATTCCAATTATGAAAAACTAATTTCTTCTCTAGTCAAGGTATAGTCAAAGTCGATCTTTAATTAATTGTGAGGTTCTGTTTTAATTGTTCTTTATTGTTTATGCATTTATTCTATTTTTGTTCTTGATTGATTAATTATTATTCTGTTGATTGAATTGATGATGGCCACTTTGAATTAATTGATAGAATAATAATAACCAGTTAGATTTGTAGATCCGTGATCGTGTGTCTAACATAAGTGGTAAGTTAATGCTGTTATTGTGGTAATGGGCTTCAACTGTCATTAACGGAATAGAATAATCTTGTGTAAATAAATTGTGGCTTCCTAGTTTGTTAGCTTGTGTAGGGTCTTTATAATTCTTAATGCAACCGGTAAATTGAATTCTGCAAGGCATCCTGAGAATTGTTTATTGGTTAGGGAAGTAGTTTGCAGGGCATCTTGGAACTACCGAAACAGTAAGTAAAGATTGGTTACTGAGTACTTCACCTGTAACTGTAACTTGCATGTATGAACAATACTGATTTATCTTTCGTTACATGTGATCAATTAATAAAGTGAGACGGATATGTATCTTGGCTAGACTTTAGTGATATTGATTTCTTCTTTGATAATTTTGCATTCCTACTTAATTTAATTGCTTCGTTCAATTGCCCTGTTTGCTTGTTTTTCAACCAAATCATATTTTTATTTTAATTGTTCTTCTGCAATTAGATAGAGTTTTTATCAGTCTCTGTGGATTCGACCATAATTGGCATTGTCTTCAGTTATTACTTATTTTAGACCTAAAGTAAGAATTTAATTTGCTGGTTCCGACACCTATCAAATTTTGGCGTCATTGTCGGGGATGAGTTTCCAGATGAAGGCTTATACATGTTGCGGATGTCTAGGCCTTTTCTTGACCCTTGGTATGCAGACTTGGTCAATTATTTGCACTCCAAAGAATTTCCTAAGGGCAGCACGAGTTCCCAACTTGCCAAGCCGAAAAATGATGTTAAGTATTATGTGTGGGATGATCCTTACTTATGGAAGTTTTGCTCTGACCAAATCAGGTGCATTTCTGAATCTGAAGTTTCTTCAATTTTACAGTTTTGTCATTCAGTAGCATGTGGTGGGCATTATGGACTACAATGGACGGCGAGAAAGGTACTTGAATCTGGAAATTATTGGCCTCATATTTTTCGTGATTCATATCAATTCTGTAAATCTTGTGAAAATTGCCAAGCTTCAGGTAATATAGGTCGTAGAAATGAAATGCCATTTAACCCAATTTTGGTTTGTGAAGTATTTGATATTTGGGGCATTGATTTCATGGGCCATTTTCCCTCATCTTTTAGCAATTTATACATTGTGCTTGCTGTAGACTATGTTTCTAAGTGGGTTGAGGCGAAGGCCACACAAAATAATGATGTTAAAATTGTTGTAGATTTTTTCAAGTCAACATTTTTGTCAAGTTTGGTACACCAAAAGCGATAATTAGTGATCGTGGGACTCATTTTTGCAATACAGTGGTGGCAGCTCTCTTCAAAAAGTATGAAGTTACTCATCATACTTCAACCGCTTATCATCCACAGACCAATGGTCAAGTTGAAGTTTCTAATAAGGAGATTAAACAAATTCTCGAACGAACTGTAAATCCAAATCGAAAGGATTGGAGTCTCAAATTTAAAGACGCTCTATGGGCATACCGAACAACATTTAAAAACTATCTAGGTATGTCCCTTTATCTAATAGTTTATGGTAAAACTTGTCATCTTCCTGTAGAACTTGAACATAGGGCATTTTTGGCGGTACGACAATGCAACACCAACATGGACAAAGCTGGGCATCAAAGCATATTGCAGTTACAAAAGATCGAGGAAATTTACAATGATGCCTATACCAATGCGTCCATTCAAAAAGCCAAGATGAAGGCCTTTCATGATCAACACATTGTCTCCAAAACTTTTTCAATAGGTCAAAAAGTGTTACTTTTCAACTCCATTTTGAAACTCCATGGTGATAAGTTACGTTCTAAGTGGGTAAGTCCATTTGTGGTTACTCAAGTTTTTTATCATGGTGCTGTTGAAATTTAAAGTTTGGAACCTGATAAAAATTTTAAAGTCAATGGCCATAGGTTGAAACCATTTTATGAGGGATTTGAGCCACATACAGTGGAGGTAAATCACCTTGATGATCCGGGTACTATGTAGAATTTCACCCCTGTCCAGCTAAGACGACGTTAAAGAAGTGCTTCTTAGAAAGTAACCAAAGCCAATTTTGTTTTGTTTGATTAATTTTTGCCATTTTTTTCTATTTTTATTCTTTGGTTCCTTATTCTTCTTATTTAATTTTTCTATTTTATTTCAGTTATAATTATTTTGTTATCCCTTCCTTTGGACCAATCTTCTCTATGGCAAAGCTTTTGTTGTTTTTGTGGCTATGTTTCAGTGTTGGGCAGTTCTTCCTGCAACTTTCCATGTTTTCAGATTGATATTGAGACAAGAAAGTGTGGGGAGGGGTTGTGGCTTTTGATTTTTAATTTTCTGGTGGCACTCTGGCCAAAACAGCATCACTTCAGGGCTTAAAGGAGGCACCCCAGATATCCATTTAATTTTATCACGTCCAGATTCCGAATGGTGTTTGCATATTTATTTTGATGAATCATGGTGATAAATGTAAGTATGGGGAGGTAAATTTTTGTTTACAGTGGATCCATGGCATCAAGGGTATTTGTATCCACCCAGAAGATTATGGCACATTCTTTATTTTTTTATACCCAATTTCCATCTGAAGTGGTCCCACAACAAATCCCTAATTTCATTGTCTCCTTCCCCACTTGTCTATCTCAAACCCGACAAGATCACCAATCCTAGCCCCACCATTGCCGATTCACACTCTCACCAATCACATTCATCACTCCTTGCATTACCCATACAATGCCAACCTGACGTAGTGAGGCACAATGGCAAGGACAACAACCTCCTCCACTGTCGCCTAAACCAAAACCACCTGTCACTTGTCGACGCTTCGCCCGTCTCCGTTCAGGTCGCCAGTTTGAGAGCACTATCGTCGACTCATCTCACTCTCCAACACCTTCGCAACCACTTTCCTCTTCTGACAGCGAAATACCTCCTGGGTTCAGTCATTTTATGCCCGAAAGCACGTTAGTCGCGATGAGGAGCTCGAGCCACACCGTCGCACCTAACGCCGTCAACTCCATCCAAGGTCTGCTCACTTGGAACGCTGCAATGCTGCGGCTTTGGAGGTTGATGCCGCATATGGAGGATTTGTAGGTCGACCCATAAGAACACGGTATGAACTCATGCGCTCCAAAGCTATATGTCCAAGTAAGTATCTCCCATTTGAAATCTTTGCTCACTTTCCTAGTGTTGAAAATCGATATAATGATCTTGTTCAACGACTAGGGTTGGATCAGTTATTTGGGCTGCTTCGTCCTGTTTTTATGTAGTTATGTTGTGAGTTCTTCACTTCTTTTGATTTTGACTTGACTAACAGGATTCATTTTTACACTGATGATGTTATTAGATTTCAACTTATGGGACGCTTTCACTCTTTGTCTATCACACTTTAATTTAATTTGTAGCTTTATTGATGCTAATAATGTAGGTATGCCTTCTTATGCCTATGCATGATGTGATTAGCCACCTGAGTTTAATGATGCCCAAGTTTATCGTGAGTGGTCTGTAGATCCTCAGCCTTATAACCCTTACAGTTCCAAAGCTACTACTCTTTGCCACCCTCACCAATGCCTTTTCCATAGGATGTTAGTTTATAATTTTTCGGGTCATAAGGATCCCTGTACTATCCTGTCTGAACTTGAATTATTCTTGCTTTGGTGTGGTGACCACAACTTTAAGGTTAATTTGGGCTATCTACTGTGCTTACACTTTAAAAAGATGGTGACCACTCCTTCTAAGGCTATGTTTGTTGGCCCACTTATTACTAATTTTCTTGCTGAACGTTTGAGTGATTTTGATCCTGCTGGTAACCATAACATGACCGAGGTCTCTCCTGTGGAGTACCTAGATCTTGATGCTCTTTGCAGGATGCAAATGATAGACCGAACACCCACTGGTTTTCAATTATTGGACGCTGAAGCAACTCTCGATCAAGCTACAACAGATATGTGCACTCTGAATGCCCGCCACGAGCGCCTCAAGCGCTTGATGGAGCAAACCAATCACCGAATCTGACGCTTTGAAGACATTCTTTATCATCTGTTCACCTGTCTGAGCCTTCAGCCTCCGCCACAACCACCTTCCCCTTGATCCATCCGGAGAAGCTTTCTTTTATCCCTACTCTTTTTATTAATATTGCTTTATAACATTGAGTACAATGTTAGGTTCAAGTGTGGGGAAGGTTTTGTTTGCTTGTTTGCATTTTCACGCTGTTCATGCATTTATTTATGATTTTTTTTGGATATTTCTATTTTATTTGTTTGCATTTCATCACAACCTGTTGCAATTAATTTATGTGATGGTTTCAGTGTATTACTGTAAGGCCACGACATAACGTGTTGTATGTAGGATTAAGTTTGCATGTGCACTGTGTGGTATTCATCTTGTATGTGAACCAGTGCATGTCCAAAAAGCTTTGATAATCCAGTTTTCAAAATTTGATGACTTCCTTGATCTCTTTTAAAACCCATTCTGGATTAAACTTGGATTTCTATGTACCTTAGGTTTAAGCCTGAACAACCCCCAGTACTAGATTTGAAGGAGTAGCAACTTCACACACAACACCGAGCGAAATTTGAGACAAAAAAGGTACACATTACCCCTACTCTAAGTTTCTTTGTTGAGTGAATTAGTTGGTTTAGATAGTACACTATTAGGGCTTGACGTGAGATACGTTTCGAGATAGCTTTTATTTTCGAATTGAAACACTGGGATGATGAGAGGCATTGTTTGTGTAGCCATTTGCTCTGTCCTTTGCTTGAGTATCTCACCCTTTAAATTAATCCCTAGTACACCTCTCTTGAGCCTTGGCCTTTTTTCTGTGAATAAACCCGTTTTAACCATTCCTACTTTTACTTGTTAAACTTTAACACTTACACCCTGAGTTGAGAGCATTTACTAAGCTATACTTGCCAATATTTTTTTTGATAGATGATGATGATTGTGGATAATCCAATTTGCACATCCTAGATTTACTTTGTGACTATTAGCATTAGATGTGAAATTGATGGTTGGATTGACATTTTCTTGCTTCAACTTGAGGTACTGTGAACATAATAAATTTGGCATGAATTTCCAGAATTAAAGTGCCTTAAGAGTGATGAATGAAATTATATGTGTGTTGCACAATAATTGGAAGAAGACACTTGAAAAATTCAATGAGTGTGTGGGAGAAGTGCATAGTATACACAACAAGTCAATAATTTTATTTGAGAGTTTTAAAAACCAAAGCAGAGTGTCTCTTATAGTTTCTCAAGACACTATCATGCCGAGAAAGTTGTTTACCGCATTCGCTTGACAGCATCTTCGGATGTGGTTCATTTGCTTTTGCGAGAAGGGTTGTCTTTTCATGGACACGATGAATCATCAAATTCATTAAATAGGGGAAATTTACTAGATAAACTAGCATGGTATAGTGAGCAAAATGCAGAGTTTGGAGCAGTTTCTGAAAAGAATGCTTTTGTCAACAATCAAATGACTTGTCCTCAAATTCAAAAGGAAATAACACATTGTTATGCTATTGAAACTATATTGAGCAAAATGCAGACTTTGGAGATCGCACGTTTTGCGTGATATCTCAGTAAAGGAACAAATAGTAGTCATTCTTAAATATATTGATAAGAATGGAGAAGTTATAGAAAGACTTTTAGGCATGATTTATGTTGTTGATACTTCTGCAAAATCTTTGAAAGAAAGAATTGACTCTAAGAATTTTGTGTGACAAATCGAGCGTGATCATATTGTTGAATGTCTTCAAAGTGGAGAAAACATAGCTGGTGCATTTAACGAAGACGAAAAAATTGAAGAAATTCAATATTCCGTCCTTCAAATGAAATTGAAATGGTTAAATTATTTTAAATTTATTCCTGATATTTATCTTGTTGCATTTATTTTTGATCTTATGATTAACAACAAATTTGATTTTTTGAAAGATATTTTAGAAACTTATTATTCATTGTTAGGATTAGAAAATGAAGATGATATTGATGTTTTACAAATTGTTACTAGAGTTAGACTTTTAATACATGAATTATTAGAATCTTTTTCTATTATTTGTCCAAATGATGAATCTGGTTCATCATCACTTCCACCTATCTCTACATCCTCCTCATCATTGTTCGTGGGATCCAAATTGATAGCGGATAGGCGAAAAAACCAAGGAGTTCTTCAAGCTCTCATAACGAGTTTGAAGTTTATCTAACCACTGTTTTTTAGGTTG
>CAODLS012822959.1:0-36993 GCA_948243855.1 Flueggea neowawraea
CGGTGGTTCCTCCTTTGCTTCCTTTTCTTTTTTCTCTTCTTTCATCTCTTCCGCTGGCTTCTCCGGCGGTTTCTCTTCTTTCTTCTCTTCCTTGGATTCTTCCGGCTTTTTCTCTTCCGCCGCCGGTTTCTTCTCTTCCTACGCACACAGAAAAAAAACCCATATTAAAAACCCAGAAAGGAATCAAGAAAATAAAGATTTAGCTTGTAGGTTGCAAAACCTCTCCCATTCTGCTTTCTGTCTAGATTCGGAGTATCAAGAGAGGTGATGAAGTTAGCTTCTCTTTGTATCTCTCTCAGTCTCTCTCCTAAGGCAGTGTTTGTTTGGTGTTTATTTCCTCTTCTTTTCTTCCTTTGTCTGCCTACTACAAGCCGAGAACCATTAGATCTGAGGGCTGTGTATGTGTATCCTCATCATCATCAGCCATTACATTACGTGGCTTTTTATAAGGGGCCACGTGTAAGACTTACATGCACACTCTTTTCGTTTATACCCTTTTAGGGATCTTCTTGTAATTTCCTTAGAAGATGTACCGTATTCAGTATTCACCTCCACAACTTCAACAATTGGAGGATGCATTGATAAGACTAGGTTGTAGGTTCAAAAATTTACTATTTCACATTTAATGACGGCCGACATGAAATGAGACGTTGATAAGGTTGGTGTTTGAGTTAATTGCTTATTTGATCCAATATATTTGTTGATGAACACCAAAGTCTGAATATAACGTATAGAGAGATATGTTGGTTGTCACGATTTGCACATTTCTTCTTTCCTGTCAGAAAAAAAAAACATAAATTGTCTTTTATTTTTCTATGTTTTACTGTGATCCACTTACTGTGCATTTTGATCTAATGGACATGATTTGATCATCTAATTCTTGTTATTATTCTTTTTATAATAAGATTAATCTCAAATTTAACTCCAACCCACAATCAGTCCACTATAGTACTTATTCTCTGAATCCAAACCCTGCCTGGTTGGTGGTGGTGTTGAGTAATGGGACCCAGAAGAATGGCCAGGTGGCGGTAGGTAAAGTAAAAAGAAAAGATAGAATTTACAAATTGGCAGTACAATTTCAGTCATTTAATTAATTTCCATACCTCACAAGGGGTAATTTAGCGGATCAGTGTGGGTCTCAGTTTGCTAAAGTTCTGAGTTCGAGTTTTAGGAGACGATTTGTAGTTTAATTATTACTGGACTTGGGCTCCACTAGCTTTTTTTGAGTATTGCAGTGACGAAATTCGGCTACATCACCGAGTTCAGTTATGGTTCTTCAAACATTACGCTGTAGGAAGTAATGTCCGTATGATCACAAACTTTTTGTGATGAAACTTTCAACAGAAATATACTACTACTGGTCGTTCTATACTTTCTTTTTTTATGTAAAAAAAATTAATTTCCATATAAAGTTTAAGCAGAAAACATTTTTATGAGTAAATAATATCCTCTGCAATGTGAAGAGGTACAATTTGGACAATAATTCTGGGGGAGCCATAATACTTATTCATGTAATGGAAATTGGTGCTGTTCCAAAAAATATTGAGACATTTATATATGGCAGTATATATGAATAGATTGCTTATTATGACTTGTGGTCAAGTAGTACATTATTTAATCATAGTTGGATAGAGCTTGTTAACATGTATTGCTCACATTGATTGTGTGATTAAAAGAGTAAATATTAGTGGTGCTTAGTCAGATGCCCATATGGGTAAACCCTGCTTAAGAAATGATGCGGAGCAGAAAGCATTGGATTACTTGGTGGGTTTGGATGCGGCGAAATGCGGCAGAATTTTCAGAGGTCATAATTTTTGATTCGGGAAGAGGTACGAGGCGCACATCATATCAAATCGAAGTTCTTTTTGAGGCCTATAGTCTATTATTGAGTGGAACCTATAACCCCCATTTTTCAGGTCCAAAAAATAACGTTTAGACCCTTTTCATAGCCTTAGAACATTTTATTGAGGGTTTTTTTGTCTTTTTCCGTGTTTGGTTGTAATTTTAGGTTTAAACCCTATTGTGCCGACTTTGTGAGGAGTTTTTTGAACATTCAGAATATTTCAGATTGTTTTCCTCAAACTTGTGTTTTGGATGTCTATTTTCATGGTATTCTTTGAATCAATAGGTTTATAAAAGAATTATTTTTGGTATTCGTCCGCGTCTCAACTGATTCAATTAGTTATCTTCTATTTTCATAGCTTCTGTTATGTCAAGAATTCAATAAGAAAAGTTTTGTCATCTATTTGAGTTATACTCGACTCAAAAAACAAGGAAATTAGATGCTAAAAAAAATCTGAATATGGAGCGATTTAACTAAGCTCATATTTAGTTCAAATGCTATATTTCTAATGAAGTAAGATCTAAGGAACTTATTTACTGGTTCCCTCTTAGTAACTTATTTCATGGGAAATTAAGGAAGAAAAGTGGTTAAAATTTCACTGATTTTATACTTTCTTTCAACTAAACATTATATTTTTTGTCATTTTCAAAGAAGTTACATTTCTTTATTGCACTTTCTCAATGCGTACAACAAAATATTGATAGTGCTTAGTTTGGTAAGTAGTAATTATATGTGTGAGAATTGTGAATTTACAGGTTAAGTGTGTGTAGTTGTAATAATTAATTAATCTCCTAGAACAGTAGTATACTCTTTGAGTTTGAAGGAGACCATATCACATGGTTGCCATTAATTGGAGTGCAAATTGTAGGAATTGAATGTGGTGTTGAGTGTTAGCTCATTTCTTATTTATGACTAAGAATAATAGTTCGATATTTTTGTTTGGCCTAGCTAATTCGATGGGGTATTTTATTCAAAGAAAGAAAAAAGGTATGAGTCTTGCTGGTTTTTATGGTATGTAAATTTACGAAATGAATTTGGAATGAATTGGCTTAGAAGCATGCATTACATTAATTTGGCATCATATTTGGTGTGTTTGCAGAGTTGGAGGTAATTTAAATTAATAAATTATAGATAAAAAAATAGTAATTCGTTTATTAAATTTATAATATACTCATGATATAACATTATTGAATATACGAATTTTGTTATTAATCACTCTATCTAACACACCAATTTCTACAGTGGATTAATAACAAAATTCGTATATTCAATAATGTTGACACATGCCTAAGATACATGATTGAATTAGATCCAAAAAGCACCATTATTGTCTAACAAGAGCACAAACCTTTTTCCCCCTTATTTTCTTGCCCCAACTAACGTTCGGTGTTATAGGCGTGAATTAACAACCTTTATGAAGATGTAGTATCAACTTCTTCACAGATTCCATAAAAAAAGAAAAGAAACTTCTAGACCCACCATATATATATATAACCCCATCCCCCACAAAACTATACCTTGTGTTAATTAAATTTAGTTAAAACAAAGTTCTCTAATCAATACCAATTTTTCCAATCCCCACACTATCATTTTCTTGGAAAATCGAGCAAATATAGAATTAGTGATATGTACACGTATAAAATTGGTCAAAATACTTAATTAAGCATTTTGCTTCCTTTAGTTTTTTTCTCATAATCTGGAACCAAATGGAGAATTCAGGATGTAATTAGAAATTAATTGTGATTTGAGAAATGGATGGTTTGCTAATATATAAATTTTCAATGTATATGACAGGTTACCAATAAAAAGAATGTATTTTATGAGAAAATATGCATCCCAATTTCAAAAGGAAGGCAATTATGTTGGGTCCAAAACGTACAAATTGGCGATGAAGTGGGGGATGATGAGAATAATATTGGTGGAGACATTTGTTGGCTCTGATTCATACGATAAGCAGACGTGTTTTGGTTCAGAAAGTGACATGACCCATGATTGGACACACTTTTATCATTGCTTAATAAGCTAATCGGATTTTATTAGATTATATAATTATAAGGTTCAATGTATTAAGTATTTGATTAGTTAAATAATTGAAGCACTTCAACGAAAATTATGTTGAAATTATATGAACAAAGAGCTGGCTAGATATTGAAGACAAGACTCGTTATCAATAAAATTCTTTATCACGACTTGATTGTGACGACTGAACTGTTATTTTACTCTGACCAACTGTGGATATATAGTTGATGCAATTGGAAGTTCTTAGCCTTTTTTTGGTGAAAGCCATTATTGATGATATACCTTTAATTCTTCCTTTTCCATAATTAAAATTCGACTTCCCTTGTTAATTATTTGCGAACCAATAAGACACTTAAATTATATTTGCGTACTAACAAAAGTTGTGTAATAGTAAAGATATGATAAATAAAGTCTATTTAAATATCGAATGATTATATTTATAATATATGCTTAAACATGCAAGCCACATACGTATGCGTATATATCTCAAATAGCTCATAAAATTATTTTAGGATTTTATCTCAAATATTCTAAAAAGAAATTCTAAATTCTAAAATACATGATCATCCAAAATGTATACAGAAATGAGACATCTTTTATTGCAATTTTAAAAATGCTGAAATTTGACATTTTGACTGCTTGTCAGAAGTTTGACTGCACGCTGATCACGCGTTGACTACGCAACAAAAAGTTTGACCACATGACAAAATGATTATAAAACGAGAATAAACTATTCTCATTTTTTCAGATAGGAAAATGGGTATAAAATGAGAACAACTTATTATTTCAGATAGAAAAATGAGTACAAAACAAGAACAAACCAAGTACAAACAAGTATAAAATGAGAATAAATCGAGTATAACGAAAACATGCATACAAAAATGAGTATTATCTGATCACTTTAACTACTAAAAAAATGAGTGTAAAATGAATACATCACCAATAAATACTTACAAAAAGTGAATACAAAATAAATACACCTCACAAATATTTTGAGTACAATCAAAAAAATTGAAACAATGATTGCATTGACCTTATAATGAGTACAACCTCATTTTGAGTAAAAAAGACTCAATTATACAATATCCTACAAACATGCACGTTTAACGACGTAATCATTTACATTTGAAAAAAACGACGTAAACATTTCATCCCACTTTTTGCAATGTTGTCCTTCATAACAAAATATCCATCAGGTTTGAGGCCAATCTTTTCCCTATTGAAGAATGACACAAAATCATCATCAGTAAAGTGTCCAATACACCATTGATAACATCATATCTTCCTGGATCCGGTGTTAATTCGTGAAGCAGAACACAAAAGAAATTACTAAAAAAGAAAATCATAACAAGCCAAAACCCCAAACCATAAATGCATGATCACTATAATCCTAAATGCAGAATCACTATACTTAAAACAGCTCTGAACTAGCCTAATCTTGAACGAAAATAAATACACTACAAGGCAGAGCCATATATTTATCATTCCAACAAAAATGTCAATTGCATTGCCACAACCAACATTAACAACTTATAACAAGAAATGAAACAAATTACAAATCCCAAGTTATATAATCTTTACCTGCAAAAGAAGATTAGAGAGGAGACGTTGATCGATGCCAGTGGAAGCCAATGGAGAGGCCACATGCTGCAAGCCAGCAGACTGAAGCCACCGAGCCATGACCAAGTTGAGGACTGTTTTGGATTCGCAAGCCACTGACGACCAAGTTGGAGCTCATGAAAAACCAAATTAACTGTACACAAAGAACATATTTAAGCTTTTAAGACAAGGTAAAATAAAACAAACCTTGTAACTAAAGTTGTTCTTAATTAGTTTACTTACAGCATGGCTATCACAGGACCCTTATGTTGATCCATCATCACCCTGAAATCACATTTACTAAATTTATTTATCAGTGTGCTATTTGGCATCAAAACATTAATGTTGCACGGTATGTGCAAGTTTAGATTAATTACCCTGTGAGGTTTGCGGGGAGATCCCACCACTTATCTCCATTTCCTTCAATGGTTCCTTTTCCAGTGAACGTCATATCATTCAATCGATAAAATACAAGCCACTGCTCTGTGCTATCTACTTTTGGCCAGTAATCAGGTCCGTCTGGTGGCATTAAGCACCCATCTATTTGTTTTACAAGCAAAAATTTCAACTTTCAGGAGAAAATAAATCACATAATGGCCAAAAACTAACCAGATGTGGCATTGCGATCGCTTTTGCAGAGCCAATTTTCAAGATCTGAAACGGAAAGAATTAAGACAAAACCCTAAATACCGAGATTGAAGACAGAAAGATAAGGTGTTTGTTTGAATTTGTGACGCGGCTTGTGACGAGGACGCGGAGGATCTAGGTGACACGAGGAGGAGAGGAGAAAAAAAAGATAGTGAGGCGGATAGAGAAGGAAGAGAGGGAGGCGGAGAAGGAGAGGGAGGACAAACGGAGAAGAGGTGAAGGAGGAAAAAGAAAGTGAAAGACAAAGCTTGTGAGAGAAAATGAGGAGAGAGAAACTGGAAGGCTACATATTTCCACATTTCAGAAATTAAAAGCCCACTTTAGGTATTTGAGAAATTTTAATACATTTTTGGACACAATAGAAATTATTATGATAAAAATAGATATTTAAGAATAAAATTACATAAATTGATTCTCACGTTTTTTTTTCAAATAAAAAAATTACACAAGGACACCCTAATTGAAAATTTATTTATGAGTGGGGCCTAAATTCCTAACCTTAAATTAGAGTCCAAATCGTTTGAGAGTTAGGAGATATAGGTATATATTTCATGTGGATAGGTTTTGATGATTATTATTCATGTGTACATTTACAGCTAGTGTGTACTTAGTTTATAGGTACCTTTGACTACCCTAAGTCCTAGCTAATACATCATTCAAAGTCTGCCTACCAATAAGATGTGGGTAAATCAAATAAGTGATCGATAAGAGTTCTTTTTCTAGCTTGAGATTTAGGTTAGTGAACGTTTTATCTCCAAAACTCTTTCTTCCTTTGTCATTGTGAATAATTTATTTTTAGTTAATTAAGTCTTTCTTTAATGGAGTTAATTAAATCGAACATAATATAATCGGGTAATTACCAAATTTAATTATATTGAAGGATAAGAAGATCAGAAATTGTTGTTATCTTCTGGGAGGGGGTTAGGTTTTCTAGTTGATCAGAAAATTAACCTTTTTTGTGTGTTACCAAATAGGGTCCAATAAAACATTAAACTTCCCAATTACATATAGTAAGAACCCTACATTTATTGCCTAATTGTACAACATGTGATACATTACAAGGATTCCATATGGCTTATTTGAGAAGTGTTGAACTTGAAGTGTCAAATATTTACATTATTTAGGTTGAGTTGGTCTTATGGGTTTATAATTAAATGATAATCTTCCCTCTTTAAGGTACTTTTTCGAGGTGAGTTAAGTCCAATATTAAGATGGTATTAGAGTTACATCTAGTGCAATGATTTTGGACGGTGTCCGACCATGTGTTGCCTTTTGTCCATTAGTTGTTCAACTTGGTTCAGGCTGTGAGAAGTGTAAGTATCTCACATTACCTAAGTCAAGCTAATCTCATGAATTTATTATTAAGTGACAATTTTTTATTTTTAAGGTATTTTTTGGAAGTGAGTTAAACCCAATATTAAAATGAAAGTGATGTATACTGATTCCAACTTGGCTGTTCGAGCAAAGGGGTCGCATGCTTGCCATTCCAATTTCAATAAACCGTGGCTTTCGCAAATATAGAGTAGGTTAGCTAGGACGAAAAAGCTAATGTTTCTACTAGAGGATGTGATCCGTGTGGCTGTGTCGATCCATAAAAATTCTAACATTACTCAACAAGACCAATAACCTTACCAGTATACAGAATGTGATCATTGGTTGCATGTCCATAGAGGTTCTTCCTTCTTTATTCAGCAACACATAGTGAACTTGTGAGCATTATGGTAAATAGATTTAACATGTAATTAACTCAATGATACTAGAGTTGTCTGTTAAGATTAAAATGTGAAAATTCAATTTTTAATGAGAGTCAATATAAAAAGGAAAAAAGAACTCTATATATCACCGTTAAATTAGTTCTTGTAGAAGCAAAATTCCGCAAGTGGTTAGATTTGTCAATTTTTTTTGAAATCATAGATTTGTCAAATTGACAATCCCTTTTAACCAAAAAAAAATTCCTTATGGACATTGAATATGGTTATCTCTACCCAACTAGAACCAATAAGTTAGTCCCTTAATTTTTTAAAATCATATTTAATTCATAACAGTCATTCCACTTGTAAGACTTTAGAATTTTTTTAAATAATAACTGAAGTTCATGTTCATCCATTGTAAATTAATGCCAAGGGCTACCTAAACAAGTTGTAAAAACTAGAGGGAAAGGAACTGCGTAAAATAAAATTTTATCGCCTTCTAATTATTGCAAATTCCCACCTTGAAAGAAAGGGGTCGTGATTAGACAAATTGAGATCCAAATTACGTGGTCACCTTCCACGGACGTTAAAAAAGAAGAGAAAGAGAAGAGTAATTACTACATTTAGTCCTTCAAGTTAGATAATTCGCAGTTTCATCCTTGTATTTCTAAATGGAAGCATTTGCTTCTTATAAACAACTTTTTATTCTTTTTCCGTATCATGTTTCTATATTTGCCGGTATCAAAATGACATTTCAGATTAATCAAAATTATCTGGTTCTTAAAAGCAGTCCATCAAATGAAGCAATCAAGACTCGGGCCCAAATCCAACTCCGAGTGCAGCTATGATTCCTCGGATATGCCGTAACAGAAAGTAATGTCTTCATGGTAACGTCCAGCATGAGTATGCTATTACTGGCCAATCCCCTTTTCTTCGAAAAAAAAATGAAGCAATCAAGCAGAAAATATATACTTCCATAAACATCACGTTGCAATTCTTTCTTAACAGTGCAACAATACCCGAGAAATTAGATCCACATGTATCTTCACCCATAATCAGCATTGTCTTCTCCATGTGAAATTGCCCAATTCCATACAAATAGATACTCAACATTTCCTCTGCAATTTGTAGTTTGTAAGGCTCTAATTCGTTAAAGTCAAACAAAACATTGACATTATTGTTAAATGGTCAGTCCACGAAGCCACCTGGGATTGACGCGTAACCATAGAAGCACAGAAGTTTTGCCTCCTACGTGGCAGAAAATCTCACTCAAATGTCCCATGTGGCACGCAAACCAGAAACTAAATGTTGCCCAGAAGACGCAGGCTTGACCAAACATATGCTTTTGGGTATAAAACCAAACCAAAGCCAAGATGACACATCAATGGTTCCATCTTTTTTAATGATGTGTTAACTAAACTAAACTAAACTAAACTTTGATCATTTTGTGTTGTAATTTCACACACGTGGATCCATAAATCGGTCACTTCCATAAAACCAAAAAAGTAAAGCAGAGATCATTATGGAGATGAACCGTCTATACTCGGAAAAAATAATAGATCAAACCGAAAGTTGAGAATTAGGGAAGTGGTTTTGGGACAAATTGGGTAATTTGGGTTCGAGGCCGAATGGAAGGTCAGTGGCGGTGGGTTATTTGTCGAATCATTAAGGAAAGAGAGGAATGAACATTCCTTAAAGCATGTGGGGATGAGTTTTAATGGCTAGTAACGATTAATTCAGATTGCGTTATTAATTGCCAGAAACAGTAGTTTGTTACAGTTGCTGGCTGTGGCTGGTCTTGGCTTCTCCAGCATTATATGTCGTGGCTAGTCCTGGGCATTTAAGCCCGGCCCGACCCCCCAAAACAAGGGCCTGGGCTCTAGTTTTTAGCTCTCAGGGCTTGGCTGGGCCAAAAAATAGATCCGAAGTAAATTTTTGGTAAGGTTTGGGTTCTTCAAAAATCAGCCCAGCCTGGCCTGGTAAAATATATATTATGTACATAACATTGTTGTAGATGAGTTGGTGAGGGCGTGTAGCACTTACCATTCACCTAGGTTCGAACTAGCCTAAGCGCTGAAATTTTTCATTTATGCAACATATATAAATATTACATATATATATATATATATATATCATAAGCAGAAAAAGGTCGTAGATGAGTTGGTGATGCAGCGTGACTCTGCCTTTGAACCAGGGTTCTAATCTCTCTAGCAGCAAAATTTTGATATTTCTATGCAACATATGTTGGCCCGGCCTGGCTCGCCAATTTTGATTTGATGGCCTTGGCCAAGTAATCAGCCCAGTCAACCGGACCTGGCCCCACCCTAAAGACTGGGCTAAGAAAATGTCCTCCAGCCCGGCCTGGCCCGGTGTCCAGCTCTAGTTGTGGCACCACAAGGCCACGTTTTATATTAAACTAAATTTTAGAATGATTTATATGTACAATTCTTAATTAATTAAGTGGGTATAGATACTTTGTTTTGTGTATGATTAACATGATAATATTTAATATGTGTATCTTCAAAGAATTTTAAGGACTTGTCGCATTAGATGGTCCCTGAAAAATTAATAATTTTAGCTTTAGTTCTCTCAATTAAGTATTGTTTACAAATAATTCCTGAACAATTATTTTAGTTAGTCCCTGGTCTAACCAAAAAATAAAATTTTTGATGATGTTGGGAGGTTTAAAATTAAAATTGCCAATGGTTAAGGTAAAATAGGCCAAAATTGTTACTGATATAAGGATTTAAAAAAACAAAAACAACTATTAAAAAATTATTGCTAAATGATAATTAGTTGAGGGACTTCATGAGGTCAAAATTAGCAATGATTTAAGGGCCATTTTATGTGTTAATGCCAATTTTAAAAGCATATTTTTGATACATTCTTCTAGTTTACAACTATATAATTTTAAAATTCACAATCGATTTCAACAAAGGAGTATTATATTTACCGAAAACTAACATTAATCCATATGTGCTGACACCTATCAAAAAAAAATCCACAAGTGCTTGTCAAGGATTGAAATTACTATCACTTTACGTTTCAATATGTTGGTTGGAATATTTCAGGATATGTTTGGTTATTGAAAATGCTATGTATATATTGCGATAGAGAAGACACTTGGTTCAACACTTCTCCTTCGAAGGGGCAATTTTCCCTAATACGCAACGAACAATTAGAGCCTCACACGAAGGATTCGCAAATAGGGAAATGATTAGTGGAAAAACTTGAAACAAAACCATCCAAATTTTTGAAGAAGCCCTACTCAAATATATGATCCCAAAGAAGATCAAATGTCATTCTTTGTCCATCAAAAGCATAGCATTTCACATTCGGATAATTTCGTCCTCCATGCATGTGATCATGATGTCTTCTGGACCCCATTTTTACATGGTAGCAGCTTATTGTTACCACCTTCAAAGCTGAAAGTGTGTTGTTTAGGACGGTCTCAGTGTGCCCATATCGCAAGACTTTCTAAAAACATCAAGTGTTAGGGCATATACGCCGGATCCTAAATTGCCTGTAATGCTGTAACGTCCATTTTCAGACCCATAATACACATGCAGACTCTAGCCTCTTAAGGCATATCGTGGTACGTGAACATATAAGAGATTAAATCAAGATGTGACACATCACACATGCATGTACACCCGCAAAAATTGGCGAATCTTAAGAATCTCCAGCCAGGTTAATATATATGTGAAATTGTTTTTTTTAACTAAATTTCACAAGTTAGGTGATGGGCTAATTACATAATTATACCCTAAAAAAATTACAATTACAAGTATATGCTCGCCGAAAATAATTTTCAAGCAGCGAAGTCAAATTAAATATTGTAGGCTCGCTTTGACATCTCGTTCCCCTAAAACACGCTTATCATATTTCCATAAAATATGGACAACTATTTTCTTCGTGCATAATAACACGTGTTCATCAAATGAATGTCATTTTTATTGTTGTCCACCCTCTACATATATACTACTTTTCTTTCTTTTTTTTTTTAATTAGGACTAGTGATATTTTTCACATACATATTTATGCTAAAATGTTATGTATATTGTTTTTCAAAAATAATTTAACAATATATTAATTTCATCTAATTGTTTTTTGAAAATAAGATATATTAGATAAAAAGAAAAAATAATATTCATATTCAAATAAAATTGAAACAAAATATCTGACCAAAAAATTCAGTAATTCAATTAAATTTATGTTACCATAACATTTTAGGAATAATTTTTTAAAATTTTTTTGATATATTTTATTTCGATCAACAGTAGAGTGACATCTACAATTTTCATTTTTCCATCTCCATTTTATTTTATTCCATTTTTTTGTAATTTAAAATTTATAATTCATTTTTTAAGGAAAAAAGATCAAATTCATTGAACTAAATAAATTAATTAATTAAAATGACTGCACATACAAAGATCAAGTGTTCCTTGGTGCTGAAGAATTAAATTTTGTACGTTCTAGCAAGTGGAGGTCTTCTTCCCTTATGCCAAGGACTCAACAATTGGAAGAAAAAAAAATCATTTTGGCCCATAGATATTAAATAATACTGTGAATATTCATCATCAACATAAATAAATAAAATCTCTTTAGTCCAAAACATGAGTATATGCTCACACCTTTTTTCTCCGTCTTATATTTAAATTTTATTTGAGCTAATTAAAAATAAAAAATTTAAAGCAATCAAATGTGCTAATATTGCTTAAAATAATTCAACACAATGAGGAAAAAAATTATAATTCAATTATATACCTAAAAATTATGACAAAAATAATCTACAGTATCAAATAAAAACTATTATCTACTGACATTAAAAATAAAATTTCAACTTTTTGTTTGTTAAACTTGAATTTTGACAAAAAATATCAAGTGTTTTCAAGTTATTCTTTAGAACTTTATCATCTTTTTGACACTTCTCCTCACCAAATCCATATGGCTCACTTAACCACTTTTTTTTTATCACCCACATGTTGTTTTTTTCCTACACCTAGTATGTGTGAGAATCAACCACTAACAACCTAAAGCAAATTAAGCAAAAAATCAATCAGAAAACAACCCGAAATCAACCAAATTAAAAGTGACAACTAATGTAATAACCAACAAAATAGAAATGTCAACAACTTATTGTGTAATAAGAACAGAGGAAAGAATTTTGGAAGAATGAAGAAAATGATTGGACACATAAAAGAGATAACAAAGAAAAATACAAACTGATACAATCAAAAATCAACAAAAAAAAAACAAAATCAACTAAAACAAATTAAGAGTTTTAACTAATGTAATAACTTACCAAACAAAAAAGGTTAGCAGTTTGTTGTATGGTAAGAAGAAAGAAGAAAATTTTGGGTATTGATTAAGTTACAAGGTGTAAAATATAATATTGCATCGAGTGCTACAAAAGGGATTTGTAATCTTCGCCAAACACTATAAACCTATCATAGTTGACAACGATCTTAAGCCTACTAACTGTTGGACTGAGAGATACAAGCCAGTGGGACTGATTCGGTACCAGAAAACATATGGTGGTTAAGAATGAAAGTAATAGCAGAATATTTCAAAGCCATTTTTCAGTTTTATGTACCAAAAGAATTCAAGCACAATTTCTTCTTATATATATTATTATGAAAATTATCTGCTAGCTTCTCTAATACAACTTAATTTGTCAATTAACAAAACAAATCCATTAAGAAAAATAATTATTCAAAGCATTAAGAATAATATGTGATGTTTAGAAGAACGCTCTTCAGAATACAAAAATACAATGCAAAAATAGTGACCAATTAAGCATCTCGGTTCTTCGGACAAACCAAAAATAAATGCAATTGATATGAAAAATAATGGAACTTATTATGTAACAAAAACCTAAAATATTTTTGAAAATGAAGAGGAAGAATCCAATAACTACCCAACTGATCACTTCCAAACATGTAAAAAGCCATTTCACCTTTCACCTTTTTATTTCAGAGAATTAGGGTTAGCATCAAACCCTAATTAATTGGTTACAAATAGCATTTTTAATTGGTCATGATTGATTAGAATTAGAGAGGAAGAATCGAAAAATTTTTTTGCACAAAAAAATTAATTGGTCAATAAAATCATGCATGAAAACTAATCAAAAAAGAATTAAGTCAAACATTTTTCATTTTTTTAATTAATGAAAACTAATCTGAGATCTTACTGTAGATATTTCTTGAGAGCATGAACCACACAATCGGCTACACTGATTGCTTTAGTTCTTGTCTTTCTGCAAATATTGACGTAGAGTAATAACAGTCAAAAGTGAAACTGCAAAACCGAAGAAAAATAGAGACATGGAAGAATTGATTCATTTGCTGACATTTAGAATGAAGAAGCATTAGAGATTGACGATGCTCAATTCTAGGTCCGTTCCATATCTAATATTATAATGCAATAAAATTGAAAGCAAACTAATGAAATGAAATCAATCAGTTCACATCTTTAAAAAGATTCAGTTCACAACTTGAAAATCAAGCATCCACTTTGTTTTAGGCCTTTTACCAAACATATGGTGTGCATGTATGACTACAACACTTCTTGCACAAATAAGTTCCCGTTGAAGTAGCTGGAGTTTGTCAACTCGATTTCAAATTCAGTAAAAACAATTCGGCAACTAGAACCAAAGCAAGTAATTGGAGAAGCAAATGAAACTACGCATATATGAGCAATATAATACTACACTTCAACACTATCAAATCTCTAAGCACGTAGTCTTAATATTTGACCTAACTCACCTCCAAAAGGCACCTTAAGAAGAGAGGATTGCCACTTGAATATAAATTTATGAGACCAACTCAACCTAATCAATGTGAGATACTTGACACACCCCCTCAGCCCGAACCGGGCTGAACTAGTAATGAGCAAAGGGCAACACGTGCTCGGGGACCGCCCCAAACCATTGCACTAGGGGTGGCTCTGATACCATATTAATATTGAGCCTAACTCACCTCCAAAAGGCACTTTAAGAAGGGAGAATTGTCACTTGAATATAAACTTATAAGACCAACTCAATCTAGGCAATGTGTGATATTTGACATGTACCACATAAGATAAAATCAATAGAGACTCCATCTTTGATACAATGTGTAGCACCACAAAGTAGGAGAATGTCTTTGTTCGAGTTGTTAATCAAAATCAAAAGCACTGTAATATCGTTCCATGCAAATCGAAACAAAACTATTTATTAAGTTTGTCGAAGTAGGCATAAGGAAACTCTCCAGTAAAGTTATTGGCCGAGAAGATGTTTGTAGCAAAGAGGGGTTGCCATCGACAGATGAGACAAAAATCCGTTGACGACAACCCAACTCAGCTGCAAAATAGGAAGAAACATGATCACCAGAGTGTTTGTTTCTCTAGAAAGTGATGGAAACTTGGGGGGGGATGGAATGAGAAAATAGAGGGACATAAAAAAAATAAAAAATTAAAGAAAAAGAAGAAGAATCGATTAGAGGGACATATAATTAAAGACGTGGCATATTAAAAGCAAAATGTGACTTAAGCATAAAAAGTGACAAAACCCCTCGAGGGGTGGTGGAGCGGTTGAGAGCGCTGACCTCAGTACGCGGTGCTGGTTCGAGGCTATGAGGGAACGGCGTAATTCCAGTGATGATCTGGTTGCTAGCTCGGGCCCGTGTTGCACTAGTATTGGGTTGTTCAGGCCCAATCCGCTTGTCTTCGGTGAGGTGCTACTGTGACCTCACTCGGCGAGGGCTCAAGTCCGTATCTGGGTGTCAGCTATAGATATCGGGAACATTTCGTAGCAGGAAGGATACCTTCGGGTTTAAAGTCTGCATGGTCACACCCAACAGTGATATACCACCTACCGATCACCTCTGCCTCCCCTTTAATCGATAAAAAAAAGTGACAAATATGTGAGTATTGGAAGAATTTATCAGCATTTAGGTCGTAATTTCCTCTTAGGTGATTTAGTTCTTAATATAGGATCCATCCAATAATGGAGGCCTTCGCATAGAGCCTACCTATAAGATAGGAAATGGGTTAGAGAGAGCCCATGGTGTTTTTGGAGTCCCTTCCGATATTTGAGTCAATTCTAGTAATCAGAATATATATGGAGTATGTATAGAATAGTGTAGGGTTCAATGTCCCCAAGCCATCCATTTCTCATGGGCTCAATTGGGAAGTGGATCGCTTCTTTATGCAGAAGGCATGTGCCTTCCGCATAAGGAATGGGGTCCACCTACCAGGTGGACCTTTCTCTCACCTTGTTCACTTTTTTTATTTTTTATTTTTATTTTAAATTATTTTTTTAATTTTTATTATTTAGTTTTTATTTTTATTCTTTAACTAAATACTAAATTCAAAAAATATGCTCAATGTTTTTTATTTTGAATATTTACTTATTTATATTTTAATTAATTTATATAATTTATTCACAATAACTTAAAATATTATTATATATATTTATAAAAATATTATTATATATATTTATTATGAATTGTATATTATAAATAAATTAAATGAGGAGAAAAATGAGTGTGAATCATATTTTTTAGTATAAAGAACAATATAACTGTCATAGGTGAGAGTTTAATGAAAAACTGATGTGGCATAACAATCATATCCAAAATAAGTATAACTTAGGGCCACTCAAATAGGGGCTCAATGAGTTGCATCATGTCATGTGGAACATTTGCATGTTCTGATAGGTGAGGTCCACTTGTCACAGACAACTTCAAAATTATCCTTTTTTTTTTGAAAATATTGCAATGGCCATTTGATCGTTGAACATTTTTTAATTATTTTTTATTTTGTTTTTAAGGGATCGTTTACTTCCCTTTTTTTCATTTCCATCTATAAAAACTTCATCTCCACTTCAATTATTTTTTACACACAATTTCAATTACATTTTTCTCTCTTCTCCTATCAAATACACACAATCTCAATTACAATTCTCCATTTACTCTTTTCAAATGGATCCAAACCATGATCTTTTTTTTTTTCCAAAATTCTAATCCAAACAATACCTCAAATTCTCGAAACCATCCATATGGGTTTTTTTTCACCTAATTTTCAAAATTCTCCAAACTTACCATACCCATTAAATCCATAAAAATTTTCATATTTTCAAAATTCTCAAAATGCACTCAATTTGTCATCATACCCCTTTTTTCCTCCAACGAATTCTTACAATCAAAATTCTGAAAAGTTTATCTACCCTTACTTTCCACCAAAGTTTTCAACTAGTCCACCATTAGATGTGACATCTCGAACTTCAAATCCTTGGAATCCATGTTCGTTGTCAGATTCTCAAACTCGTTCAATATCTATTCAATCACGAATTGAGAATTTTAATTTGAATGAACTGCACAATATAGATGGAGGCAAAAAGTACCAATTGGACATTGGATGCCACGACTCAAAATCGGACCATGACCGACGTACGCGGTGAACCGTCTAAGGAAGTCCGACCCATCTCGCACAAGCATCAGAGAACAGAACATATACCACATTCTTATTATTATTAGCCGGCTTATTAGTCAAATTAAAACAATTTAACATATAAAATTTTAAACAAAAAGTAATATTCTTTAATATTAAACTTATTCATAAATATAATAATACAGAATAAATAATTGTATGTAAAATCGTTTTAAGATAAAGTAATAGAAAATACAGATCCATAACCCACAGATAACCCGATGTAGATCACCTAACAAAACAGATAATCTAGGACTCAAATAAGAGGACTGCTGACAAATGTGTCTCACTGAGCGCGGAAGATTGAATGCCTGAAAAATGAAGTAAAAATAGATAAGAAAAAGAGAGGGGGTCAAAACCCAATGAGAGATAACACTCTAGAACGGCTTCGGACCTCACGTAAATCGTTTTGAAATTTTTTTTCAGAAAATACCACATATATGTATATATTATATACTATTAGTATACACTTGTATATCTACATATAGTAATTCAGAAATTTCTTTTGAAATTCTTCTCAAACAAGGCAAACAACAGACAATTTCACGGATTAAATGAATAAGACAAATAAAATATTTATTATTTTATTTTTAAAAATAATTTTTAAGAATAAAATTAAAAACTTAAGGAAAACAGAATTAAACAAATGGAGTTATTAAGACTTTAAAATATATAATAATTTTCAGAAAATGTTTCCCAAAATGTTCACATCCAGAGCAGATAATATACAATTAAACATTATATATATATATATATATAGTAGAGTTAGACCTCAAATTATGCGTGGACTATGGCCACTAGAAAAAAAAAAGGATCGTAATCAGATCTCAAATCATGAGTGGACTATTGCCACTAGAAATCATAGCTCACATGTGTAATCTAGACACATGGTTACTATCTTACCCTGATAACTGAGCCTTCAGAATGATATACCAAATGCTACACGTATCTCCGTAGCGTAGATGTACTAAGTCAGATTAAGTAAATTAATAATATTTCAAACCAAGCAGCCATGCAGATCAAATAATTATTTTACTCTCTCTCTCTCTCTCTCTCTCTCTCTCTATATATATATATATATATATATATACAGAATACAAAATATTTTAAATACTGAAAAAAATTCTTATATCAGAAAATATACTAATATTCATATGGAAAAAAATATTACAGAAAACATAATAAATTTCAGAAACCAATTACTTAGTACAAAAATATACTTGTTTTAGAAAACCTTCTTAAATCCAAATGGAACACTTATTTCAGAGCAGAATGTTTATTTCAAAAAAAGCAAAATTATTTTCCATAATAGATTTCCATAGAAAAGATTTCACATAAGTCGGATTTTATTACTTCCAGACCATTATTAATTTCAGATTACATACAGAGGTCGAACACATCAAAACATATAGAGTTCAGAAGACATAGTTTATGTGTCTAAAGTTGTCATTGCACTCACCTAGATGTCGAGCTAATAATCTAACTCATGGTCCACCGGTAAATGACTGATCACCTCAGAAGTCGAACAAAGCTTAAACATAGACGAACCACAATAGACTCAGATATGATAACTGTGGCAATACAAAATATGTACAAATGCAAAAGTAGACTCAAACCCTAATGATGACAGAAATCATATTTCGATAAAAAAATATAATACTTTCGACTCATAAATCAAACTCTATAAAAATTACAAAATAGCCCCTCAACTTTTGTAAAATTATATTTTAGTCCTCAGACCTCAGAACATTACATATTAGCCCTCAGAACATTCAAAAATTACAAATCAAACCCCAATTATACAATATATCAATCTTAGTCCCCCTAGATATGGCTTACTCGAGTAAGTCCAATATTCTTACTCGAGTAACGTATGTCGCCGGATTACTTAAGTTAGCCCTCGTAATTACTCGAGTTATACATACTGATTACTAACTCGAGTAAGACAATATGCATACTCGAGTTAGATATATATCAAGACCCTGAATTTCGTCCAACACCTAAAGTGCCATTCAGTCCACTCAATTCTCTTCGAATCAAGTTTAATCATCGAACTTGATATTCCTCCAATACACATGAACATTCAGACTCCATAAAATCATCAAATTCCATTCCAGCAGACCCAGCATAAATCAAAATCATCATTTATTTTATGTTCTTGCTTAAATTTACTATTTCAATATCCAACAAATCTTAATCCAGTTCAAAGCAACCTGAATCATTCCATATCATCAAGTATCAAAGTCTCAAACCCACTATCGACCATAATCAATCGATAACAACCACAAAATTCCCATTTAGAGTATGCTACACGAAGTTAAAAGTAAGAACAATGCTAGAGAATGAATCTTACCTAAAATCCTTGAATAAATCCACAAAGAAGCAAAGGAAACAGAAAAAAATGTTTCTGGGTGTTGAGAGAGTGTTCTGAGAGTGAAAATAATAGAAAATAAATCAAAAATTCTTACTCGAGTAAGACATGCACAAATGCGGAAATCCAATTTCACTTACTCGAGTAACGTCCATTGTTTACTCAAGTAAAACAACCCTCCCATAACTCAGGTTACACCAATTATTACTCAAGTTATCAGAGCTAAATATTACTCAAGTAACACTTATTTTACTCAAGTAATATGCTATTTCCTAAAAAAAATTGAATTCACTCAAATTTCCATCTAAGAATCGAACGGGGCATTACACCGGATGACAATCGAATGCTCGTGAAAGCCTGAAGTATTATTTCAATTGACAGTGTTGTCAAAAACGGGCAAAACCAGAAATCATTTTGGAAAAGAATTTGTGATTAATTCAACAAGCATAAAAAAACTGGTCATGAAAGAACACTTACAAGCATCCAACGATATTGGTATTGGTTGATTCCATAGGTTAATGAATTTAACCAATTGTACAATCGATTGTTGAGTGACCATTGAAGTGGTTGGAGCAAGGACCAAATAAAAAACCATTGATATATGCTAAATGTACATGTTAATTCAAGCATAAAAGTATAGTATTTTCGCCTTACGTGTTCTTAATTGTCAATGTATTTATACATTTTTTTGTTTTATATAGGGTGATAAGGAATGCATGAAATCAGATGAAAAAGGCATGAAAAATATGTTGTTAAAGTTGCTAGACCAAAGGAAGAAAGTGTGAAGCAAATCGACTTGAACAGTGCCACGTTCATCGTCTCGTGAAGCAAGGCCACTAGCCACACCTTGAGCCACGACCATGACAGAGACCGTAGCCAAGCCACACCCTATAAACACGTTCATAGCACTAACCGTGGCGGACTTAAATGGAGGAAAAAGTGTGACAATTTTGGCATTTTTGGTGGTCAAAAAGTGGATAGAACTAGTCAAATGTTGTACAAAAAGTGGACTTCAAGTGGATAACATGCCTACATCAATTGGACACAAGTGTAAAGATGGTGTACACAAGTTGAGCGAATGTGGACAAAAAGAGTACACCAAAATTGACATAAAATGGATAAAGTGGATAACTTGTGTACATCAAGTGGACAACTTGCTAAGGGCTTGGTGAAGGCATGAAAATGCCTAGAAATGCTCCTTCCATATGCATCTTTGGGAGATCTATGTTTTGGGAGAAAAATTCACCATATAAGCTTGAGAGAAAAAAAAAAGAGAGGATTTAAGTGGAAGAATGGGGGTTTCTTGAAAAGGCATTTGGTCTTGGAAAGGAATCTCCCTCAACCTTTATTTTCCTTTTCTTATGTTGTTATTGGTGTTCTTTTTCTTCTTATGTGTAGTCTTTATTTTCTTTCAACTATGTTACTGTAGTGTTTTTATTTGGATTTTTGAGTTGTAAGTTTTGATAACTATCTACTATTTCTAATTGAAGGGTTTGTTTATGTTCTTCATTTCCTTATTTGTTGACATGGTAGATTTTATCATTGTTTTAATTGAATATCATTATGTTTGACCACCATAATAGTGTTTGTGACATTCCTAAATGAAGGATCAAAAGACGAAGTTTAAGTTATGTCGACATGCATCAAACTTGTTAAGTTATATAATAGACATATTCATGCCAACAAAGTGTTTAATGAAATTCTAAAGAGAATCTAATGAGTCTAGCTTAGTTAGGTGAGACTGAAATGACCCTCTTAATAAATGTAGGCATAGTTTAAATAAACTCGATGGAGGTTTTAAGCGAACTTAGCAAGATAACACTCCTACCATTAAAACCCATTTTAATGATGTAGTAAATAGAAGTCTTTGCTTGGATCTCTTTAATCTAAATGTTTTATTTACTTTGCTATTTCATATTATGTTTTTAAATCAAACCCTCTACAACTCAAAGTCTCAGACAAAATTTCTTTCATTTTCCCTTCGATTATTAACTGATACATGTTCCATGTGGATTCGACACTCAAGGAATAATGGATTTAATTACTACAATCATTATCGTGCACTTACGGTAAAACCGATCCATTTTTTGGCTCATGAACTGTACTATCAAATTCAGAGAAAACATTTCACCCACGAGCATGTTTGGGTAATGGTGAAAGATGATCCAAAGTGGCAACAAGTGATACATATGTCTAGGTCATCCAAAAGGACCAAATATAATGGAAGTAGCGCGTATACAAGTTCTTCCAATGCATACAAGTGTAAGAGCCAAGGCAAAAGAAGTCGAAGTGCGCCTAATCGGCCAAAAAGCAGCAAAGACAAAGGGTAAGTCGATGAGGAAGGAAAAAGCAAAGGATATTGGAGAAAGCACCGCCCATGTTTTGGATGGAAATTGGAATGATTGGAAAGAAAAGATAGAGACCAAAATACAAATTGGAAAATGGATAGAGAAGCTCGCTGAAATTGAATTATTGTCGAAGGATACTTTGACCATGACTCCTCAACAACGTGAAACGCACCAAAACATTTGTGCTTTTATCAAACAAAACATGGCATTAATAATTAATTAATGTAGTTTAGGTAGTTTTATATTATTTTTAATCTAGGGTGTTATTATAATCAATGTATTTTAGGATTTTTTGGCATCAAGTAATGTACTTTAAGATAATGTATTGTATTATTTTGAATGTAATTTAATTTTTAATGTATTTTATAGAAAATATTATTTCTAAGAAATTTGCATAAATTATTTATCCAAAATTATTTAAAATAAAATTTTAAAAATATTATTTATTTTACATATAAGTATAAAATTAATATGTAAAATAAATATATTTAATGTGAATTGTATGTTATAAATAAATTAAATGAGGAGTGAAGAGACTGTGGATCCTATAATAGAGTATAAAAAAGAGTATAATTGCAGGTAGGAAAAATTTAACGAAAAATTGATGTGATATTATAATTATGTCTGTAATAGGTATAACTAGTGTGGATGCCTATAGTAAGAATTATTTGGGTTTGCAAAAATGAGGGGTTTAAATATGTTTACCTAGGTATCTATAAAAAAATTTATCTAGTAGATATTTGCGTTCATGCCACATGTCATATTAAGATTGATGGTTTGATATCAGGGGCAAGTCGATCTTTCATGTTGCACATGTCCCTAGCCTGGTGGTGCAACTCAGGATCTCGTGTCATCTTCTGGCAATGGATTGTCACCATTCCATGGCGCATCTGACACAATATACTAAATGATAGCTCATCTAGCCTTGCAAGTTTTCATTTGTTGGGCAATTAGGATTATTTTTGTTAGGCAATCAGCCCAAAGGGCAACGCTTTGGTAATGCGGGCATAAATGTCAAGCTCCTTCAGTTGGCTGGGGTATGAACTTTTTGACTTAACCCATATCAATTTTAACTAGCTTACATTAAGCCTACATGATTGAGAGGATTGGGCTATAAATAGTCGGAGAAAATTATGCAGTTTGTCAACCTTAATTTGTAATATTTTTTCCTTTGGACATGGTATATTTATTACAGATTATCTTTCTCATAATTACTGATTCACGATATCACTTATCTTATACACGGTTCCATATTTTAAATTCAAGGCAAACAAGTTTTGAACAAGTCCTAAAAAAACTTTTAAACAAGTTATGAACAAATATGCAACGAATAGATATTAAATAAATTCTAAACAAGTTTTAAACAAGCTAACATGTTATAAAATATGTTGAAGAAATGTATTTTTAGTAAAAATGGCGGTACCTCATAAATTTATTAGATGTCATCACTTATGGAAGATGAATATTGTGGTTACATCTAAAAAAAAAAAGAAACAGAAGAAAACCAAACCAAAGCACGAGAGAAAACAAAAAATACCAAACGCGACGCCATAAGTAAACAAGACACTTAAAGATACCTGATAGGAGCAACACCCCTAATGTCCCTATGCAGAATCACACGTTCCTTTCTCTTCTGCCGCTTTGATCTGTTGTGAATTTTCTTCTCTTATCTTATGATTTTTTTTCTGTCTCAAACTCTAAGGCTACCTTTTTGTGTTTGATGTGTAATCTTCCATATCTAAACCGATCATTTCATGATAGTCCCATGCAAAGCAATCTTTATATTGCTTCAAAAATTGGCATACCTTTCCAACAATCCTTTATACCTTATCTTAGGAAATTCATAGTTAGCGCTCTGTGGGAAAAGCCCCCATCACCACTTAGTGATAAATATGCTACTAGTCTTGCTAACTTAACCAGTTCCTTCCCTTTAACCTTAGTACTCTCAGTTACTTTCCCATGCCCTAGCTAGCAGCCTAAGACCGAACATGAAGTTAGATTTCAAGCTACGGCTATGAGTAACTCTCTAACCCTGCTAGGCGCCTCCTCCAGCACTCACTGACCAATAGGCAGATTGTAATCAGACTTTGAGAGATAATCCGCAACCAAATTACGCTCACGAAATACATGATTAAGAGACACCTCCCATCTTTGGTTAATAAGTCCCTAAATAGCTATAACTAGAGAACTATATTTGTTTGGCATCGAAATCTGCTCCTTAATCAAATGAATGGCAAGTACGCTATCTGTTTCAACTAAAACTTTTTTCCAGTTGTTCTCCAAACATAATTGAAGACTAGTATAAATCCCCCACAGCTCCGCCATTACCACAAAACATCCGCCTATATTCATAGTAAAACCATTAAGCCAGCGCACATCCCTAATAACGCCCTTAGATGTTGAAGATATATATCAATCATATATTAATGAAATCTAAACAAGTTTTAAACAAGCCTTAAATAACCTTTAAACAAGTTATAAACAAATATACAACGAACAAATTTTAAATAAGTTTTGAATAAGCTAACATGTTATAAAAATGTTGAAAATATATATTGATCGTATATTTAAATATTAATAAAATCTAAAAAGTTCTAAATAAGTCATAAACAAGCGTGAATCTATAATTTATAAAGTTGGATCTGTGTGCTGGAAATCTTGGATTTTCTGCTTAAAATATTGAAAATGGGTCATGTTAATCCGTAATTGATGAATCTGGACTACGTGTATATTTATTTGGCCCAAATAGTTTAGCGAGAGAGTATACATATCTGATGAAATGCCAAGAGACTAGAAGTGGGGCGTGAGTCCAAAAATGGATTAAATACCAAAAGAGCCAGTTACATATACATGCTACTGAAATACATCAATTATGAATTCACTATGCCAACTTTCAATATTTTGGCAGATTTTTCAAAATTACACGTGGTACCGAGCTAATTTTTGAAAATTATATTTTTACGGAGTTGGTTGAAACTGTTAAATACTGTTTATATGTTGTTTACATGTTGTTTATACATTATTTATATTTATTTATATGTTGTTGATATTTGTTTATACGTTGTTTATATTTGTTTATATATTGTCTATATTTATTTATATGTTGTTTATATTTGTTCAAAACTTGTTTAGAACATATTTAATATTTTTTTAAAGTCTGTTCATTTTTCAAACTTGTTTAGAACTTGTTTAGATGATATTTAAATGATATTTATGAACAAGTCATAGACACTTATAAACAACTCTTTGAACATGTATTTGTATATTCATTGTTGTTGAATATAAACAATTATAAAGAGCTTTCAAACAACCTATAAATAACTCTTTGAAAAGTTATAAACAACATATAAAGAAGTTATAAACACTTATAAACAACTTAATCAACTTTCAAACAGCTTATAAATAACTCTTTGAACAAGTATTTGCATGTTATTCATGGTTGTTCAACATAAACAAGTTATAAAAAAAATATAAACAAGTTATAATTTTTACTGTAAATGACATCTACAAAAAATCTCTTTTTTTATAAAGTTCAGAACAATCAAAATTTTTTTCCAACAGAATGGTTTCTAAATATCCCATCATAGAACAACTAAATAAACAAGCATTAGATTGAATTGCTGAGAGTATGATTTCTAGATTCTATGGTTTAATTAGTCACACAAATGAAACTCAAAAACTTGATTTTTAAAATAGTAAATAATAGTGAATGAAAATGTAGCTGCCAAACATGTTCCAGCAGATGCTTATAAACTAAATAATAGTAATTTTCAAATGTTTTTTTACAAGAAAGATGAAGACAAAAGCTAAGGTTTCTAAAAAACCCTAGTTGCCAGCAAAGAGCCACTTGCTTCCTTCTTCTTTTTTTTTTAAACCACCCAAACAAATCAGCTTCATGGGATAGAAGTGCAATGCAGTGTGAAATGCGCGAATAACAGATCTTGCTGGCAAAAGACAAATGAGAGAGTTGAAGGCCGACAAGGATGAATGAGAAAGAGGAGGTTCAAGGCTGCGAAAGAGGGGAGATGAGAGAGAAACAGAGAGAGAGAGACCGCTGTCAGATCTGACTGGCACACATTCATAGACGAGATAAGTAGAACGAACATAACAGGATAAAAAAAATGTAGAAGAGACCGAGAACAAATAAGACAGAGAAGGATGACAAGAGAGTGGAGGCTGAAGGCGGTGAAAGTGAAGACGATAGAGAACATGAGAGGATAGAGCGACTGCAGAGAGAGGGGTAAAGAGAGACAAAGAGAGGAAGAGAGTAAATAGAGAGAACTATAGAAGAGAGATAAAGGAATGAGTCCATACTGACTTTTCGTAACGTGCATGAGATAATTAAAAAAGTGTGTAAAAAATTTCATGAAATTAAAGTAATTGAATAAATAGACGTATTTTATAAATATTAGAAACTGTATATGTTATAATTATTACTTACCAACATGGTTCAGAATATGTTCTCTCCTGGTCTGCGGATTTTGGATATTGTTAAAACAACCCAGAAAAGAATCATACGGGCTAGGTTAATTGGTTTTGGGCTTATTGTTGGTAGGCCTTGCCCATACCTCAAAGTGAAGATTTGACCCGACAAGTCCAATAGAATATTTGGTGATTGAAAAGGGTGACGCTAATTCTATGAACCCTAACAAGAAATCGCTTCATGGCATAGAATAGGGCTGTGCAATTGCACTCCGTAAAGCACAGGCATTAAGCACAAAAAGACAAGACCATACAGAGATAGTACCTGAAAAAACCGGTCGGCCTGGTACACCCATTAAAGCAATGTCTTTATTTCTGGTTACATAATTGGGATACCCACAACAACACAAAGCCCTAAACCTCTCTCCCAAGAATCAGCTCACGGAGAGAGATAGACCCCATCAAAGCCGCTCGTTTCTTCAGCCATTGTCCCATCAACCCTTCTCTTGGGACTCGACACACACAGAACAAAGTACCTTCTCTCTTCATCACGTTACTAAAGTTTCAATCTTTACACAGTGAGACAAAGCAAGAGTGAGGAAGAGAAAGAGAGGCCATGAGAAAAGGCAAAGTTTACCCATCCTCTCCACCATTATCGCCTTCAACTTCTTCTTTTTCTTATAAAGATCCTGACTCTGTTATAAAGCTACTTCCAGTTACCATTTTAGCCCTAGCTTTATCTCTTCCAAGACAGGACCTTGAAGTTCTTGCTTATTTGATAGCAAGGTCCATCGTTACTAGCACCACAAAACCACATCATAAAACCAAATGTAGAGCCATACCCACCAAGAAAAACTCTCAAAGTCTCCAAACATTGAATAAAGTTCCTGTCTTTGAATGTGGACGTTTTGATTGCTATACTAGTTTTTGGTACAGATGGGACTCTTCTCCTAACAGAGACCGTATCCACCACGCCATTGAAGCCGTTGAAGAGCATTTGGTGTTAAATGAGTCTACAAAAAGGCATAAAAGTAAACGAAGAGCTAGGGTGACGCCAGGTCGTTGTGAACCGGATGTTTCTGTTATTGTTAAACCTGAAAAGGTTAAGGAACCAGATATGATGATGATATCTGAAACTGAAAGTGTTGGAAGTGGAGATGTTGAGGAAAATGTGGTTTTGTTGTGTGAAGGAGACGAAGAAAACACGGCGAAGGTTGTGAATGCCGGAGAACTGGAGATGGAGGAGGTGACTGTGAATGCTGCTTGGGTTGGTCATCGGGGTTTGGCCAGGAAGGTGTTGCCGGACGTGGTGGGTTTATTCAACTCTCGTTTGTGGAGTCTTTGGAGTCCGGGAACTTAGAAAAAAAATTGTCATTATTTATTCAGTTCTTGCAATTACCAGTGAAAAAAAGAATTTATTATTTTAAGTTTCATTTTCTAGGACAAAAAAGAAAAAAAAATTGAAGCTTTTCAAAAATGAATACTTGAAAGCCGTCCTCCATATGCTGCTGCTAGGGTTTTAACTTTTCAGTGAGACTAGGATCTTGTGAGAGTTCATTTTCTGGGAACAGTAATTAGTGGATGATTAATATATTAATCTTGCACGTATTACATGATGGTTTTAACTTTTATATCATTTCATTACAGTTGGCATTGGCGAGATGGTCTCTTGCTTCACTAATCGTTGTTTAGTTTAGTATCTGCAACACTGGACATGATAGGATGTTTTTAAGCATATAGAAACGGTAGTCTTGAGAAAAAATTTACGACCTGTGAGCTTGATGGATGCCTAAAAACTGATGCTAGCATAGCTGACTGGGGTACGTACGTTGTGGGGGCAGCACTCGGGTTAAAGATAAGCTTGGTCAAAGATTTTAAGCATCTCTTGACATATCTATGCTGATGATAAATTGATCATACCTTACGAATTGGATAATTCAACATGCAAAGATTCAAAATTGTATCGTGAGATTGAGATGTTTTGGGTGGACAAGTTTTGTCCTTGCCAATGAATTCCCCACTCGCATATAAATGGGTGCTGCAAAAGCAGACATTCACTAAAGTAGAGAGATCCCAGTTGGCCAAAAGTTTCGGTGTATTGCAGTGCAATCAGTGTTCCTTGACTTTGGTGAAGCTCTAGGGTATTCTTGAAGTCATGGACTGAATGGGCTGAGTGAGATTATTGGCCTCTCAGTTTCAACTTGAGGTAGCATCATTTTACTGTCCTAAAAATATCAGCAAAATAATATTTTTATAAGAAAAATTAATACCAAATTTTATAAATGTCATCTCAAATTTTTAATTATAAAAAATATAACAATAATAAATAATTCTTAAAAACACCATTTTTATGAGAAATTAAGATATTTCGTGATTTTTTTTAATTTGTAAAAAATGACTTTAAAAAAAATCCATTTTTTAAAAAATATTATTAAAAATATTTAATTTTTTTATAATATTTATAATAGTATACACAAATATATAAAAAAATTTATAATTTTTTTATAAAAAATTAATTTAATAAATTTTTAATCACATTATACATAATTATTTATAAATTTTAATTTATTTAAAAATAATTAAATTGGTGTAGACAAGTATGAAGGTGTACATAATATATATTTCAATTGTACGAACATGTTCGCAACAAATTTTAGAAACTTAATGACTAATTTACGACTTTAAATATATATTTCAGTTGTAAAAAGATGTTCGCAACAAATTTTAGAAACTTAATGACTAATTTACGGAAAACTAAGCGAGTTAAACATAAAGGCGGAAGTCTAGGATTTGACAAACGTTAGTTGCCGCCACCACCACAAATCTCAACAAATTACAGATCTATGTTATCAAATTAAGGTTTCTGGCATCGCTCAATTACAGATATGACATCCATGCCTTCGTCTTTGTCGTTTGATGCTGCCTCTTTTAGTCTTCGTCGCCGAGGCCTTCCAAATCTGAACTTCGATCACACTGCGCCTCTCTTTGTCTTCCTTTGTGTATGTCTTCATCGCTGGCGGCGGCGCCACTAAACCAAACCACGACCGGTGAGATAAGGTGGCGTCTGTTCTCTGTCTTCGTGGTGATTCGAATGGAGGAGATCAAGGCGGCATCGCTAATATCGGTGTTACGAGAAGAGAGAGCGACGAGAGAGATGGAGCGACGACGGTGACACAGGAAGAGATCGTGAGAGAAGGAGCGACGACGAGAGAGAAACCGAGAAGGGAGAGTGACGAGAGAAGCGAAGGGGGAGAGACAGAAAAGAGGAGCAAAGGAGTAACAGAGAAGAGAGAACGAGAGTGTAAGAGATGAGAGAAGGAGAGAGAGAGAAACGATGAGCAAGAAAAAAAGGAATGAAATTTAATTTTATCTGATTGAACTTGACTTTTTGAGATTCAATTTTAAAATTGTGGTATTTGCGAGAAAAAAGTGAAGCGTATTGTTATTTTTAAAATTTAGAAATAAGTGGGGTTAATTATATAATTTTTTACTTTAATTGTGACAGCCTGCATAATGTTTTTTAAAATCGCAACCTGCATAATTAAGTCTAACATATTAAGACGTTTTTCTCTTAGAGGAGCACTGAAAATGACAAAACTAAACTCAATAATTGATATATATCAACAACAGTGAAAATTTTGGCAAAGCCATAAACCCAGAAGTTAGGTTCTTGTGAAAATTGATTTCTGGTACTGTTCTTCGCTCTGACATCCCCCTGATTTTTAAGCCCTAAGCTGGTACGTATATCATTATCGAAAAACTACTGATAACTCCATTTCTCTGTGCTGCCTAACTTGCTCAAAATCTAACGCCACCAAAATCCAAAGTGGCATCTTCTTAATGCTGGTGCCTGTAGACAATGTGACCCAGTACTTCTTAATGAGTATGTCCAAAACAGCCAATGGTTTCTGAAGTGTGTGTTGAATTTCTTCAAAACCTGACGTGGACAATCATTAAAATTCTTTTTAATTCAAACTAAGGAACTTAAGTGCTTGCTTTCCTGATGCATATGCTGCTGCCATGTCATCTTAAGCTGGCTTGCAGATGGAGAAATTTGGTGAAGTCTAGCTGCTTTCACTTAAGTAGGTGACATATTAACCCCTAATTAATTTGGCTAAATCATGTTCATCAACTGTAAGTCAATGACTTTTTAATTTGGACACACATAAATATGTGAATAGGTACAAGTCAGCTATTATTAGTACTTGAGAGATTCATCCTCATTTTTACTGCTCCTTACAATGACCTGCAGAGAAAATGGTGCTCATTGAACATTTTTTTCACACCAAAACGCTCCTTATCCTCGTCAACTTACGTGCCGTCTACGACTCTAACTTCCCAATACAGGAATGCCTGCGATCTATCACCAATCTGCTTATTCCTCTCTGCTTCAAATCTCTGTCTTTAGTCAGTGAATTTGAACTTTGGCAATTAAGCCGCCCACGCCCTTTTTTCTACACAGTCTCTGCTTTCTATAATTACATCAAACCCTTTTCTCTATTTCATCAACTTTTGCATTCTGTTTAGCATGTCTTCTATTTGAAACTTATGTTTTGTTGGTTCTGATATTTGTACATGGTTACTTGATATGGAGATTTACCAGATGCTTTTGCGAGGTGATTCAGATCAACCCTCTTCGTCGAAAAACATTGTTAGTGCTCGAATCAATTCTTATGGTGAAAATGATGATGTGGTGAAGGCAGGACATGACGCTCATCAGTTTAATACTACAAGAGTTCATGAGACTGGAATTTCTGGGTGTTCTGATACTAAGATGAAGTCAAGAAGTAAAGAATTAAAGGACAATAAGGAGATGAGAAGGCATAGAAATGCATTTCAGACAAGAAGTCAGGTTGATATACTGGATGATGGGTACAGATGGAGGAAATATGGCCAAAAGACTGTCAAGAATAGTAAGTTCCCCAGGTTAGTATCAATTGTGCTTGCTTCAGTTTTACATTTTAGTTTTCTTTCTGGTATGTCGTTTCTTGCTCTTTAAGGGTTGCTAAGTCCCATATACGTTCTTTGTATGTTGGTTTCTTCATTACCAGGAGCCGAAAATGCAATGCATGAAGAAATAGTTTGTAATTTTGCTATATTTGATTAGATGCTTAAGAAAACAAATCAAAAAAAAAATTACTCATTTTAGTTGAAGAATGATGATTCAATTATAGTATAAATAAACTAACCCGGTCTTGGTTTAGTAATTAGCATATCAATCTTCAAGAAAGGACATCTAAACTTGCTCTTCTTTAATATAAAAGTCACAAAAAAATGAAGCATAAATCATTTCACTGCCCAAATGAAATGCATCAATTATCCAAGAAACATTTATTCCATAATTAACTTTGAACTCCCAAAACGATCATCATTTTCTGAATATAAATAGCATATAGTGAGAGAAAATAGAATTAAAATATATTCTACTGCCATTTAATTTGCTGCATGCTTTTTATTATGCAGAAGTTATTACAAGTGTACGCACAAAGGGTGCAATGTGAAGAAGCAAGTCCAACGCAATTCAAAGGACGAAGAGATTGTAGTGACAACATATGAAGGAATACACACTCACCCAACTGAGAGGTCTACTGGAAACTTTGAGGAGATCCTTAAACATATGCAGACATATACTCCTTTCTTAAACATGTCGCTCAACCATCTTGTTTAGTATTCAGTACAGTCTGTAATATTGGATTAATACTCATCTCACCTGTTAATTAGTTTCAAATATGCTCAATTAGGCTGCCATGATTGGGACCTTACACAAAATGTTGTTTCACTTGTTTATCAACCAGAACATCGGTGGTACTGAAATCGTCTCTAAGACTAATCATCGAGTGAAAAAAAACAGGAAAACTAGAGAAGTCATGGATGAATATAGAAGGCAAAGATTATGTATGAACTAGAATTACGTCTCCAACTTGCCTATAACCAGCAAAGAACCTTGTTGAGACAAAACCGATTGCAAAGACAAGTACACCAATTGTAAGCCAAAGTATGATCACCAATAATGGCCATCTTGTCTCATTTAGTACTTAACTTCTCATCTTCCGCTCCACTTTTCACCATTACGACCTTCTCTTCCTCTTGCTCTTCCACACCATCCACTTCTTTCTTCATACACTCATCACAAATGAAAGAAGAATTACTAGACGAAGACGATGAAAAACAATAATGTCTTTCCTTACCATCGTTATCATCATCATTTTCATTCTCATCATCAGATTCATAGCAGAACACAGACCTCACGTCAGTCTCTTCAATTATAACATGATCATGATCCACTTCTCTATAAAAAAACCCTCCTACCCTACCCTTCAATCTGCCACTTTCGATGGCTGCTCTTCTTTCCCTCAATGGAGTGAATAATGCCAAGTCATATTTCCTCGAAGGTCCTGTAGTGAATGCATCAGGCTTCTTGGACTGTCCTGGAGCTCAGCAAGGGCTTTAACAATTCCAGTTGAGTCTGTAAAAGACCTATGTAGAGTTCTTGGTCTTCTTGGTTGTTTTATCATGGAGTCAAGTTGTTGCTTCAGAACCTTGTATCGCTGTTGAAGCTTTTCATTGCTTTCTGTGTTTCTTGGCTTTTCTCTTTTACTTGGATGGCTTTCCATGGTGGGGTCTGTTTCTCTTTTGGCATTTCATCGTTGTAAACAGTGTTATGTAGTGAGATAAGTGAATTTTTTGAATGATGAGATTGGATTTGAACGTGATTACAGGATTTTAACTGCCCACGTTCTCTGCATTGTTTTGAATTTTAACTTGGAGCCTTCAGATAATTGATGTCAATCAATGAATAAAAAAGGAAAAAACATGGGCCATTAAGTCACTATGCAGAATTAATGATGATGAGCCTTAACTGGGTCCATGATTATGCTCTCAAAAATTCCGAAACAATTCATTTACTTGCATTTTTTTTGTGTCAGCAAAGAAGAGAAGCCGAGGGCTATCGATAGTAACATACCACTGTTGTACGTGACCATGCAGGCTGATACTCCCCGCCGTAAAATGTTGTTTTGCACGGTAGTAACCGAGGAAAACTCACCATAACACTCATTGTGAGCATGCAGAAGGATACACCCAGAAAGATATTCGGAAACACTCAGAGAGATATTGGTGGGTCTCGAACCCGGATCTGTCACGAAATATTGCTCCCATTTTTTGCTGGACCTGGATGTTAATTCATTTACTTGCATTGTTATTGAAGGCATTGGCACCACGAATCCTGTCAATTACATAATACATTTCACTTTTGGTTCATAGGGTCTGATTCTTCTGTCTTGCTTTTGGGTCTCACTCTCGTATTAGACTCGAACTTTTTTTACCATGTTGGTTCAATGACAAATATTTTAGCCCTAAGCAGACTTAACCTGTCAAAAATTAGTAATTCAAATTTTAAAGAAAGCTCTTGAATTAAAGAAAGCTCCGTTGAGAGAAAGCACTTGTTAGACGGAAACCTTCGCTACTCGAATCCTCGAAAGGGGCGACCATTCTTTGTAAATAAGAAAAAGAAATTGATGGTTATCTTCCACAACCAGTAAGCCTGTTTCCCGTTGTAAGGGCAAAAACATAAGCTAAGAATGCGATTTTTCTTGAATGCGATGCACTGATTGCTTAAACTCCACCTCAGCTCCTCTCACGATCAAAATAACACTTTTTGGAAACCCTGCAACAATCTTCGAGAGCCAGCTCCATGGACCCCCTTCTGAAAGTCTGTTCAAACTTCTTACAGGACGCTAATGGCTATTGATGAACTGTGAATCAAATAAAGGCCTAACATGTAACTACACATTCTGATACAAGCACAGGACCAATGTGTTCCAATTTACAGGAAAAAGATAAGCAGCATTACATCCCGATAGTGTTAAACACTGAACCTAGGTTACTGCATCTAAAATTTATATGTCAGCAAGCTACAATTTTCTACTATCTAGGCGAAGAAAATTATCAGCGCAATAAGATGCCTATTATCACTTCTGTCACTGTCATATTTCACATTATGAAAAAATCCTAATCAATAATGTCAGTTTTCATTGTCAGGATTTGATATATAATCTATTACGCCTTTTCCATCCATAGCATCAAAGAAGAAAAAATTCTTGAGAGGATCTCCTTTTCCTGATATATCTTTGATAACCTCCTAAAAATTTTGAAGTAAAAATCAAATATATCAGATTAATAATACCATAAGATTAAATAGGAGCAATATCGTATGCAAAGTGCGAGGAAATGGTACCTGTCCAAGGATTCCTCCAATAATGGCACAAACTGGAGGGAACCCTGTCCTCCCCATCACCAATCTCTCGATTAAGGCATTTGGGACATGCGCTTCATTCAGTGACTGAAAGCAATCGAAAATAGCAAGGGTGAGAAGATGCACCAATTAATCATACAACGCAAACCAATTTCTAACACATGCCTCAGCTTCACAAATTTCCTTCTTCAACTTCAGGACAGCAGGAAGATCCTCAATGCTAAGTTCCCCTGAACAACGGCCCTCTGCTTCTTCAAACCTTTCAATTACTGCAATATAGCATTGAAAATACTGATCCTCAACGTTCACTGCACAACTATTTCGAATCTCAAAACCAATACTATACTTCAGTTTTGACAAGTCAAAAGAAAAAAACCTTCATTTCCCACTTCAGGTAAATGAAGTACAATTAACATGCTTAACATTAATTGGAAAGCATCATAGAGCACAAAGTGATAATTATATTCTCTGTTCAGTAAATGTTGTTAAATGAAATACAGGTAACACCAGGCGGTTCGATGCAGACTGTAGTAACAAAAATTTGCCAATAAACTATTTTGTTTCGTGTACAGCTTAAGATAAAATTCACATGTTTCTTCTTCTAAATATGGCAAATAATTTCACCTCTCATAGCAAAGTAAAGCTTTGAAACTCTCCTGGGGAGTGCTCTCCAAGGTACTGCAATTGCTTCCTGCAATGAGAATTTAGGTAAGTAAGAAGCAATCAGAATGTGGGCCCACATGTGACACCAGGCTATAAATTTAAAATCAATGTCTATTTTCTTAAACCTCAGAAGAAACCCTAAATACATATTACATATAAATAACACGCCAGTGAAAAATACTGTTGATTAAGAAGCAAGGATGTATCACACGCCCTCCCTAGGTAAAATTGATTGGTTGCACATTTAAACTAAAGTTTATCACAGATAGAGAGCAAGAAGAAGGTGGTACCCGAAAGCTTGGATAATTTAGTTCACATTCAGTAGTTTCTTCATTCTTTTTCTGTCAAACAATAAAAAACAGATATTAGCGCCTCCTTAAAGTTTATACAAATAGAAGTTGCAACCATAACTAAAATTTAGACACAAAGACATGCACAAAGTGAAGCCAATAAATGAGCAACCAAGAAGAAGGGCTAGGTCTAAATAAACATAAATAGTACAGAGGAAGTGCTCCAACTTTACATCTCACTATTAAGGCGACAAATTAGTGTTGATTTTAGAAGAAAATACCACAAATCCTAACCTTATTCAACAAGGTAAATTCCAAATATGAAATCGAGAAGTGACCAAATTGAATATATATTAGGTCAACAAAAACTGCACAACTATACAAAATTAGCAGTCACCAAATTCATAAATCTTGTGTGTTCAAACGACCATAGAGCACAAGTGAAGCTACTTGTCAGATTACATATCACAAGAGATCAATATGAATGCAGAACAAGAAGATTTCACATCAAAATGATCTAAAACAGGAACCAGAAATACATCCACTATCACATTTTAGCACTTAGTCTGTATTTTCGTTTAGTTTTGCAATATACATTTAAATGCTTACTAGCTACAACATAAACAAAATTCATCGTTATGATTAGGTCCATCATTATGATTAGGTCACAACATGAAAGAATGGAAGCATTAGAAAAATAAATGTGAAAAACTGAGGATCGTGCCAAGTTGCAAAATGATGAAAGAATACCTTGTTATATTTTTGCTTCTGCAAATCAACAAATATTTCCCCACAAGAATCCCTACAGTCAACTGTGTAAAATGCCACACGCTTTGATAAATTACGGCATTTCTCATTGATCAATTTCTGCAATATTAACACGAAATGCAGAAAACATGATAAAAAAATACATAGGGATTAACACACAGTTTCAAGTAAACTATCCAGAGAAATTTAAGATCCATCAAGTAGAAAAAGATGGCCTCCTACTTTGGTTGAAAGAGTACAGAAACTGATGACTACAACATCAAACTTATCAAAGAACTCCCCACCAAAAGTCGACAAATCACCTGCAATTTTGAGTCCATTAGATCCTTTTCACTTTGCTGCAACTTGCAGTCAAGCAATCACAAACCCCTACAACAAGCTAAATTTGAATCTACACAACAGAAAGGCCAAACCTTTTTCTGCAGAAACATGGACCATGGGATTGAATTCCTTCAAAGAATCACGACAAAGCTCCGCAAGAGTTTTTCCCCGATACACACTTTCATCAGGAGGAATCAAAAAGTTAGCAGACAATGCCTCTTCAGTAACAGCTCGGTCATCCACTAGTGTCAAACTACCAACTCCAGCTAATACAATATTCTTACA
>CAODLS012824087.1:0-10823 GCA_948243855.1 Flueggea neowawraea
TTCACAACATAAATTATGTTATTAAAAATTCACAAACCATATATATGTTATCAAAAATTCACAAACCATATACTTTGTTAGAATTAATTGTACCCGAGTACTACATTTTTAAAATGTATATTATTACTAAATCTCAAAATATCAATTTAATAGTGCTCAAAACAACCCCAATTATACTATAAATTTATCAATTATGTGTTAATAAAGAATCTAAAGTCTCAAAAGTTAGATTATTAAATGTAGGAAAAAATACTACATAATTCTACATGTAATATAATATGTATTGTATAATATCATATATATACATATCATAAACTATGTAGAAACTCTAAGCAAGACAAATATATTTATTGTATAATATATCTCATGTGAATAAATATTTTCCCTCCGTCCCTGCTTGTAAGTATGGTTAGTACCAGGAACAATTGCACACATAAATAATATTCCATATTTCAGTGTTCTCAGACTTGCTTGTCAGCTAAATAACAGTAGTTTTATTGGTATTTCAGGTATGAAAGAAGTTTTAAAACTCGGTAAATAAGGTTTTGACATCAGTAAAGGTCAATACCAATTCGAATTAATTTTTTTATTCAAGAAATTTATGAATGTAAGAAGATTCAATAAGAAAAAATAACAGCAGTCTTTACAATCTTTTTTTTTTTCAACAGTCTTCACAATCTTATGGAGACGAGCATCGTCGGTTTAACCTTCCTTGGTACTGAAAATTAACTCGTCAAATATACAGAGATCCTCTAGCCATACGACTGGTCGTATATTTTAAACCAGGTATGACGACAAGACGTTTTTAACTTTTTACGAAATTACCGTTCTAGTTTACCAATACTTTGGCGCGACCACTATGGCGGCACGGCGACCATCTGATACGCGAGTCGCTCTACGATTCGAAATTGCGCGAAGTGGGTGCATCGAACGATGTAGTGGTTCAAAAATTCGACGGAGACTGAAGGAAAAAGATCATAAGAGAGCAGTTGGTGAGTTTTCTTCGATTCTTTCTTGTAATTGATTATGCTTTCAATTTACGGTCTTTGAAGGGTCTGATGTTCTTTGCATTAGCTTTGATCGATTAAACTAATATGCTTAGTGAGAATTGACCCCCCGAAACGATCAGCCATATAAAAAAAGTTGCCCTTTTTAGTTTAAATGGCTAACTTCTCCAATAAAATTTGAAAAGTTTCTGCTTTTCGTTTTCTTGTTATTGATTGATGTGAGAATGTTTACATAAACTCTTCAATAGAACATACACGTAATGTTTGTACACCTCCTAGTTAGCAAGCATAGACATTAGACAATGTTTATTCATACAGAATGCTGTGTTTATTTGTAATCATGCCATGTGTTATTAAAGTTTAGAACATAACATGGATTATAATGGGACTCCTCACTTGATGCTTCCCATCATCCCATACTAAAGAACCGGAGGCTATTGAAGCACGTATAGTCCCTTCGATTTTGAGCACGAATGATAGTTTTTGACCCAGTGAAGTGAAGGGTAAAAATTTTGGGTCTGCTTCAATCTGAAGTCCTTGTGGCGCAATTATTGTGTAGTTGTATGTTGATACTGGTGAACCAACGTTTGTAACTGTCCTGGTGAAGGTTTGATTTATGGGTTTCAAAGGAGTGGTAGATAGGACGAAGGAAGGATAGTTTAGATCTTTAGCCGTTATCTTTGTTGCTTCGGAACAGCTGCTATTGTCCCCAGTGATAGCTTGTAGAAGCTGGGTAGTGTATCCTAGTCCGCACAGATAATTTATATAGTCAATTGGCTCAGCATCATATACTAAACCAGGATTTATTGCCTTGAGAGGGTTTATATGGCCAGCTCCATAGGCAAATTCGGCACCTAAGTTAATAGCAGAATTCATTGGATAAGCTGCGAGAGACAGAAAAAGTATTAGTTGGTTAGGCGTCATTCTTTCTGCTGTCAAAAATATAACCTGAGCTTACCTGTAGTCATTAGTGCAGACTTTATGGCAGATGGAGACCAGATAGGGTGGTATGATTTGACATAAGCTGCAGCTCCAGTTGCATGTGGGCAGGCCATTGAGGTTCCGGAAACTATATTGAATGGCACTTTCCTATTATCTTCTTTAGCTCTAGTAAGTGATGTGGCTAGAGACCATGCTGCTAAAATATCAACTCCTGGGGCCGCAATATCTGGCTGCAGCAACATGAGGAAGCCAGTAAGATTAATGAGATTATGGAGATACAAAGCAAAAGTAGTCATGTAATTTACCTTGAGAACCTCAGGTGTCACTGGATTTGGACCCCTCGATGAAAAGGATACCACATAAGGAGCATATGTGTCATTTACCTCATTACTCTTGTATATTGTTGCAGTTGCATTGCTGCAAATATCAGGGAAATCTTGTAGGATTAGGAAATGGCTTAAATTGTTTTTTGCTCAAATCTATTAAAATATGGATCTAGCGAGTTTGAGAATTAGGTTGGTTGGGAAGTAATTTCACCACATTGTCATCAAAGTGAGGATCATAGGAGTTTGGAAACAAGGCAACCATAATCATTGTTAGGAGAAAGATTTTTCATGCGAGCTTCATTGTCAGACATGAATAATCTTCCCTTAACTCCAATATCAGACTTAGTCTGACATATGAAAATCTTGTTTAGGATTCATCTAGATCTAGTTAGAGTACATATTGAATTCTCACCTTGTTGAATTCATATAGGACAATAATCCAGTGTTCTCAAAGCCAATGTAAGATGCTGGCAAGAGAAAAGAAATTGCATAATCTTTGTGACCTGTATCTCGGATCACCATGCCAGCAGCACCAGCTGATAATGGTCCATACCCAAGAGTTGGGTAATCGCATAGGACTATTTTACCCTTTACTAAGTTTGCGTCTAACGAATTCCGCAAGCAGTGACTGTATTTCAACAAAGATCTCATAGTGTTAAACAACCATTTATAGCTTCAACTTATCTGATTGTTAAAACAAATGAAGTTTTTCTTGTCAATTTTTTTTTTGTTTAATTATTAATTTAGTTAGATTGTTAAAGTGCAAGAAAAATTATGTTTGATTTTCTTAAAGAAAGCAAAAAAAAAATTATGTGACCTAATAGAAATACTTGCGTAATTGAAAAAAAAGGTTCACCATGCTTCCAATTTGATTCGATTGTATGTGGTTGGTCTGATTAAGCTTGTTTTTCAACAGTACAATTAAAATTGTTTGATTTGAGTGTATTTCAGGTTTAACAATCTGATACATTTATCTCTATATGTATATGTCAATTTCAACAAATGTCGAGCCTCAGGAACCTTTTATTGTTTAGTTTGGAATTACAAGAATGTTAATTTCTTTTCATACTTCAGAAATAAACCAAGTGATATATTTGAGAAATGAAAAGTTTTACCTGGAAAAAGAAGCTGTATAGTTTGCACTAGCGTTGGGTGCATCTCCTCCGTAGATCAAAGGATACATGGTGTTCTTCAGGTTAAAGGTATTTATTGATACACCCTAGACACACAGGAGAAATGTGCTAGAAAATCAGCCTCATTATAAATGTACCTGGTGTTTCCATGCTTGGATAAGTGATTGAAGGGATAATACTTCATCATAATTATTTCGAACACTTGCATGAATTCAAATATATTTTCCTGTAATTTTCAGAATATCTTTGAGATTTTTGTTTGGCCTACTGCCAGAAAAAGAACTTTTATAGTTATAGATAGCAGTCAAATATTTTTATATGAGTGAATGAAGGAATTCTTTTGCCTGTCATATCCCAAAAGTAATGACAGATAAAAACTATTTCAATAAACATATTGTTTCCTGGTTGTTACAGATTCCAATTAACATCCTAGTATTGAGTTCCCAGCCGAGTGAGGCCTGCCTGTTGTCATCTGCTATTCGCATTACTTTTAAGATCAAAAGTAATCAACTTATAAAGCATGTCAATTGGAGATTAGTTTCTTACCTCATAAATTTTGTTGTTTCCTAGTTCCACCTTTGTCAGGAACTTGCGGTCAATGGTGCTAGCAGCCACAGAAAGAGACCATGGTGAAAAGTTTCCGATGGTTTCAAGGTCTGGACCATCATTACCTGCTGAAGTTGATGTCAATATTCCATTTTTCATGGCGTGAAATGATCCAATTGCTATTGAGTCTCTGAAATATTGATCAGGTCCTCCTCCTACTGATAGAGAGAGAATGTCAACACCATCTGAAATTGCATCATCAAATGCTGCGAGAATGTCAGCATCATAACAACCATCCGACCAACAAATTTTGTACACAGCAACACGAGCTGATGGAACCCCTCCTCGAGCAGTCCCCAAAGCAAGGTCATAAAGGCTTGCCATGCTAACTAACCCGCCTGCTGCTATTGACGCTGTGTGTGATCCATGGCCATTTGAATCCCTAGGAGATTGGTAATCGGCAGTGCCAAAGTCTCCATCATTACGGTAATACCTTGCTCCAATAATTTTACTGCATAATCATTTGGAAATTTAGTAAAGGTACTTCAAATGCATTTATTTTCTTGAAGGTACTTGTACAGTTAAATAAACAAGGTAATCAATGTTTACTTGTTGCAAGTGAAATTGCTGGGGGCTTGGCAGATTCCTTTCCATTTGCTAGGTGGAGGACCGAATCCCTGATCCTTGAAGCTTTCAGATTCTGGCCAAATTCCAGTGTCTAAGACCCCAATAATTATATCACTTTCAATAGTTGCTCTTTCTACTGCTTGAGGAAATCCCATGAAATCCCACGATCGTGTTGTATGGAGTTTTTTCTTTCCATTTGGAAACACTGATACCACTCCTGTCATTCCTGTATTCTGAAGCTCATCAGTTTTTGGTCAACACTTGCATTGTATCTGATCATAGAAGAGGGAAATCTCTAATTTAGCTTGTCAAACCTGCTATTTCATGTGCTTCACTGTCTGTTAACTTCACAACAAATCCATTGAAAGTCCTCTTGAAACTATGCAGTAGATATTCAGGAGCAAAGTTCCTGCACTCATTCAGATAAAGATGGTGGTGCATATTTATGGTTATTATAATCACAAAGCAATAGCAGTTATGTCTAACTTTTAAAAAATCACTGTTCGCATCCTAATCAATAATCATTATATTCGAACTCATTACAGAATTCTGCCAGAAGCCTCATGGAATGGCTACCTGCCAGTAACATTTTGTATCATTCTCAAGTGAATGGGAGTCACAGAAGCTTCGCCCTTTGGCTGGTCTCCCATGTACACAATATAGGACTGCATATAGAATTCCAACTCGGTTAGAACCTATGAATTCACTGCTATGCAAACAGATGTAAGTGATAAAAAGGATGTTTGCTTGTATGTATTATATACATATCTACTTGCAAAATTTGAATAATTTATAGCAAGTTATATGACCGTCCCTGCTTGCTTGCATCTTCTGTTCACTTTGTTGCATAGCATAACAGCTCCGGAAACAACTTAATGGCATGAACACGCATAATCAATGAATTACAAGTGAGTTAAAGAAATCTTTGCCTTTCTAACATCCAGGGAAGATGTGGAGCTGATTAACAATGTACAAGTGAGGCTGATGAAGAGAAAACATAAAAGAGGAGAGATGTATCCGGCCATTACTCGGTAAGCACAAGACCTTGCAAATATGATTTTAGATATGTATTGCAAGAAGCAAAACTATGGTTTTATAGAGTTCAACATTTTTTTTATACGTCTTTCCATTTTTAATTGCCTAAGTTATTCTATTTTCAAGTCAAATTGTAGTTTCTTTATATATACTTGGGACAAATACGATGGCGTCCGTGAGTTAATCGTATTCTTTGATATCGTCTGTTTAGACTAACAATTTAATGACATGACACGTAGGTCCCACAAAAAATTACAATTAATGACAATCATACCCTCTTCTTCTTCTCCCCTTCTGACAGAAGAATTCAAGTTTCATAACCATAAAATTTTATGGCAACAACATCACACTAGAACAGAATTTGAATTAATCTTCAAATCACACAATAAGTAAATTCGAAATCCGCATAACAAAATACAACAAAATCCTTAAATTCATCGACTCTGAACTAAAATCAAAATTAACAAACCAAAAAATCTACAAATTAGAAAGAGAACTGACTATTCGATTTGAAACAAATGAATTCTATAAAATTTTGTGAAATTAATTTGCAATTTCAAATTCTTGTGTTTGAAGGAAAAAAAAATGTGGATTTCAATTTTAAGAATTGAATTTCATGAAAATTAAGATAAGTAATCCGATTCTTATTAAATTTTGTGAGATTTTCAAATGAATTCTGCAAAAAAAAATTCATATCAAAATTATCTCCTCTCTAAATTACTAATACCAAAATTATCCTTCCCTGCATCTATATTTAATCTAAAATTATCCCTCTCCTCCATCTATACTTAATTCACGCCTAACTTTTTCTATTTCTCTAATCCGCAACAATTTATGTTAAATATGCATATTCTCAAAATCTTTTTTTTTTTACTTTGCCATATCTTTTATTTATTAAAAAATAGAATTTAAAATAATTATACACACTGAATTTCCTAAAAAATATTCATCAAAAGAAGAAATTAATAATTCTCAAAGTAACATCCATTTTTTAATACAAAAATATTGTAAAAAAATTTCTTGCAATTTTTTTGATATTTGAGAAAATCTCATAATTTTCTATTTACCAAACTAAACTTTTTCTAATGCACAACAATTGTTAAATAATTTTTTAAAAGAATATAATTAAAAAATAAATAAAAATTACATTTTATAATTATTATAATAAAAGTTATATTAGGAAATGAAATCAAATAAATTTTTACAATTTAATTGAATTTTATATTTTACGCCAAAGAATTCATTTACAGACGTGGAATTCATTTGATGAATTTTAAATTTTAGGTTCATTTATTCAAATAAGGAGTGTAAATTCGCAACCAAACCCACCGTCGACCTCTAAAGCTCTTTGTCGACTTCACAGCCACCACCAATCAACACCCACAGACACCCCATCACCTGCAATCAACACCCACCTCTAAAGTCTGTCCAAATTAATCTTCAGGGCATCAATTTCAAATTCTTCTCTCAAAATCAATTTTTCTCTCAAAATCAGGTATGGTTTCAAGGTCTGAAGCTCAACACCCACCAAGATCAATTTTTCACTTGCAGCGGAGATCACAACAGTCATCACCAAGCCATCTCCCAGTCACCACCATCACCACCACTAGAACCCTCTCTGTCAACTCAATCACAACAGTCCCCACCACCACCGAAGCTCTCTCTCTCACCACCAGCACCACCACTAAGCCAATTCTATTTTCCTCAATCACAAATTGAAATTACAAACAAAATTACAAAAACCTAGAAACACGTTGAGACTTTTCAAAGAGAGCGGACGATTGAGCGGACAAAATTACAGCATTAATGTCGCCGTCTCCAGTGGCTCCATCGAAACCCATTGAGAGAGAGAGAGGACGATTGAGTGAGAGGGAGGAGTGACAGCGTGGGTCTAGCCGGCGTCGAACCTGAGGGCAGAAGACCTCTCAAAGCTAAGGCGACGCGTTTCGATGGAGCGAGAGAGAGCGACGGTGATGGGGAGTGTGAAGGTGGCCGAGAGAGAAAGCGACGGTGATGGGGTGGTGAGAGAGAGCGACGATGATGGGGAGTGTGGTAGTGGCCGAGAGAGACAGGGAGCGACGATGACAGAGAGTGAGAGAGATGAGAGAAAAAGACAGAAATCAGGAGAAGGGGGTATATTGGTACTTACGCGAATTTTTGTTAGACAAAATTGACATAGTCAAGTCCAAAGGACGCAATAGTAGTTTTTGAAAGTTTAGGGACGCAATTAAAGAATATGATTAATCTCAGGGATGCCTGCGCTTATATATTTCTGTTACTTATGTACCTGTCATTGCAATGAGAAAGACCAATAGAACCGGTCTGCAGAATAACTAGAATTGATAAATAACTAGTTGAATAGAAGTGTTGAATGATTGATTACTTAGAATTAGCGTTCTTGTATATATATTGTTCTTTAGAATTAATTAAAAAATATATAAATAATAACTTGAATATTATAGAAGTGTCTGCAACCAATCCCAGCAAGTTTTATAGTCATGATAATAACAAGTGCAGATAAGAGTTTTTCTTCGTTCCTTTGGCTTGATCAATATTTTCTTTTTATTTAGTTCCTATTGAAAATTCTCCCGGAAAAAGACTTGAGTTGATTTAGATTTGTTTGATTATATCATGTTGACATGAACACGCCAATTATCTTCAACCTTTTATCATCTATCAGTTCATTAAACTCTTCCTCGTGTATGTCCTGACATCATATGACCTCAATAATGTAGTAATTTATTTAGATGAGTACTTCAATAACAGTTGAAGTTGATATCAGAGAAGCTTCTTGGTTTCTAGTTTGAAACTCTCCACGATTGCCAGTTTCCAATTTAGAAAAAAGGAAAATTATTCCTGTGGTATTATTTATATATAATTATAAATTATCATTCTATAGATTCCCTTATCAATTCTTTGTTCAAGGTTTAAGACAAGTGTTCAGTTTAACAGCAATAAATTGCAGCAATTAGTTGTTGACAAAAGTTTATGTCTGTAAAGAATGACAAAACTTCTTGTTTTTGTTATGCGGTCGAATTTGAAATACACTCAACGACTTGAACTAGCCCAAGTAAAGTAAAGAATGGTAGTTACTTGCAGTGAATTGAAGAAAAGTTCTATGCACACCGTTGTGCCTGTAATTCCAGAGGATCACATGTCAATATTTGAACATGATTATCCGGAAACGAAAATTTAGGACACAACAGCATAAACAGTGATCGGACTTCTAACTTGATGCACTCCATCATCCCACACCAAAGATCCCGAGGCCATCGAATCAACTGATCCCTCAATTGTGAGAGCAAATGACAGAGTTTGACCAGTAGAGTTAAATGAAAGAATGGTGGGGGTCACTTGGATTTTAAGTCCAAGTGGAGCCGTCACGTTTGCTCTGTATATGGACATTGGAGAACCAACATTAGTGACAACCCTGTTGAAGACTCGACTAATGACCACTGATGGTGATGTGGAAAGTGCAAAGGAAGGATAGTTCAGATCCCAAACTGTTCCATTGTTAGCTTCAGAACAACTGCTGTTATCCCCTGTTACACTTTGCAGAAGATTAGTGTTATACCCCTGTCCACATAAAAATCTTATGTAGTCAATTGGCCCTGCATCATATACTAATCCAGGATTTATGGCCGTGACAGGATTTAAGTGCCCGGAGCCATACGCGAATTCGGCTTCAGTGTTGGTTTCAAGACTCATAGGAATAGCTGAAAATATAGACATGTCAATCAGAATACTTGGTAGCACTTGTGTGAGTTCTTTTATGACAAAAATGGATATAACTCACCGGTAGTCATGAGGGCGGACTTGATAGCAGCAGGAGACCATGTCGGGTGATACAACTTGACATAGGCAGCAGCGCCAGTAGCATGTGGGCAAGCCATTGATGTGCCTGAAATTATGTTGTATGGTACAAATCTGTTGTCCCCTTGGACTTCAGAAACCGGAGAAAGTGGAGACCATGCAGCAAGAATTTCAACTCCTGGCGCAGCTATATCTGGCTTGATAATATCAGGAGTAATAGGATTTGGACCTCTTGAAGAAAATGAAGCAACATATGGGGCCAATGTATCATTGGCCTCGTGACTCTTATATATAGTCGCAGTTGCGCGTCTACATTTTGTATGAACAATTCACTGTCAGAATATTTCATTATTTATCACATTTAAAAAAGCGTCTAAAGCACAAGACTAGCCATCAGCGTTGTCAAAGGCGCACCGAAGCTGCTGGTCTTGGCGTTATGGCGAGCTTTTCGTAATGATGCAAAAGTTAACTATTTTGCTCGTTATTACCTTGTGGAGTTTATGTAGGATAGAATTTGTGTGCCCTCCTCTGTGCCAAGATAAGAAGCAGGCAACGGAAAAGAGAAGGCGACGTCTTTGCCTCCTGAGTCTTGCATCAGGGTACCAACTGCACCAGCCATGAGTGGTACTTCCCCTGTATCCACGATGTCACAAAGAACGATTTTTCCCTTCACTAAGTTTGAATTCAAGGAATTGTTAGAGCAAAACCTGCAATTAAAAAATATCTTTGTTAAATTTCCTTTTTCTGACTATGTTTGTTGATTTGTACTTTGCTTCTACAAGATTTCAAATTGCGAGCATCCGTCCCAACATGTTCTTGGAAGAGCGAGAGGTGAGAAAAAGAAACATTTCAAGTTTCTCAAGATCATTAGTGCTCAGAAATGAATAGGCATTACCAGGATTCAGAAGCAGTAAAATTGCCAGTGATGTTTGGAGCGTCTCCTCCATAAATTACAGGATACAGGACATTCTGAAGATCAAATGTATTGATCGAAATGCCCTATACATCAAAGGAGACAAAAATTTGGTAGAATGAGTCATAAGATTTTTACTAATTCTTGTTATTCTTCTGAGTACTTGCAAGTATTATTATTAGGAACACAAGAGAGCTTTACCTCGTAAGTGTTGTTGTTTCCTAGTTGAACCTTGGTGAAGAACTTGCTGTGAATGGTGCTAGCAGCCACTGAAAGAGACCAAGGTGAAAAATTTGTGATTGTTGAAAGGTTAGGACCAGCATTCCCGGCGGAGCTTGACGTTAATATACCATTTCTCATGGCATGAAAAGCTCCAATACCAAGGATCACTGAAATAATTACGAGGTCTTTCCCCTCCAACCGAAATGGAGATTATGTCAACACCGTCAGCAATTGCATCATCAAATGCTGCAAGAATGTC
>CAODLS012824864.1:0-11840 GCA_948243855.1 Flueggea neowawraea
ATTCTTTTATTCCTCCTCCCATAATATAATCATCGAAAGAGTACGGTTTTGAGACTGTCTCACATATTCCTTGGCTGCTTTGCAGATTCTGATCAGAGATTGAACTCCTGCTCTCCATTATTGCTCTGTAATTGTGTTAAAAGAGATAAAATATCAAAAAAGAACTTGTTGGTAAAAGTTAAAGTTTTGAAAGCAAGAGGTCAATGCCAATGTTGTTCCCAAATCTTCTTTTATTTGTATGTATATACATATTTGGCATCCACTTTCTTTATTCAAACCTTTTTTCACCAAGAAAAAAAAAAAGAGATATTATAATACAATTTGTGCACATTTTTGTATACATAATTACATGTAAAAATAACAAAAGAAAAATGTGTGAAAGCAAATCTCAAAAAGGGAGATACACATATATTATAAAGCTATATACAAGCTGACCTTTTCGAAGGGAGAGAATTGTACAAGAACAAGTGAGAATCTGATTCTTCATGTGGTTTTGTTACTTCATCAACACAGCCATCATGGTCTTCAAAAGATTGTTTTCTTTGTTGATATAAGTTCCTATCTGCATGCACACAAGCATGGCACATAAAAAAGGCCGCTGTGTTCAAAATTCTTGGACAATAATAAAGATTTTTAAAAACTAAAAAGTTCAAAGACAAAATGGGTCTATTTATGTTCACTAAAGGAAGCATTTAACATGGTTTTGGTATCTAAAGTAGTGATGCAATTGGGGAATGTGGGTTTCATCAGAAATGCTAATATAGGAGATCTAAAAGAGAAGGCAGGGCTTATTTAGATCAGAACTCTTTTAGGAACATATTAATGTAAAGAATAAAAAATCAAAAAAGGAGATACAACAATAAATGAAGTGAAGCACAGGAGGGAGCTATTACTCACTATTACCAATTTCCAAAACATATGTTTACATGTAAAGTTAATGATCTTTGGTATGAAATGTGGACTAGAACCATTAGAGGAAAGTAAAATAGAAAGTTGATGCCATTAATGCAGATACACAAACAATGATGGACGATACAGAACCTGATGAAGATTTTGAAAATCTTGGTAGGTCAACAATATTACCATTTCCAAAATGAATATGAAAACAAAGAGAGCATGAAACAGTTTTGGAATTATACCTTGCCTACCTAGATCACTCCTCATGCTCCTATACATCTGGTCAAACAAAATAATTAAACAAACTAAGATATCTCAACATAATGAAACATAAACTAAATACTCAAAATTTAAAATACTAGTCAAAGATTATAAATTAGAGAGAGAGAGAGGAAGAAGAACCTGGAGATGGCTTTTGACATGAGAGATGGTAAGTCCTTTGACATCCATTAACTGAAGAACAAGTTTAGGAGTAGCTTCTGTAAAAGAAAAAGAAGAAAGAAAAACCCCATGAAGGCCAAAAAACAAAACAAAACCTAAAGCTATGATAAACAGAAACAAGAAAAAGAGAAACATACTGTCTTGACCACCAAGTCTTTCGATGGCATGAACAAAACAGTGGTGAAGTTCAGGAGTCCATCTCAAACGTGGAACTTTCGATCTTATGTATTGTCTCACAGCACCACTTCTCCCACAACTACCCATATTCTTTCAATCCCTTGAAAACCCTTCTTGTTTGAGCTCTTACAGGGGCAACTATATAGATCTTTGGTGTATACAAGGAGAGAAAAACAGAAGAAAAATAGCCTTCTTTCTTTGTTGCTGTTGTTTGAAGAAGTGTAAAAATTGGCGACGATGATAGAAGAATTAATGCTCGATGATGAGAGAGAGAGAGAGAGAGAGGAGGAGAAATGGTGATAATCACGAGTTTCTGATCTCTGGTCAGAAAATCATTACGCCTAAACCCATACCGTGCTATATACAACAACACACCAACCAACTGCTGCTTTGACCTTTGTTTTCTCTCTCTTTTTTAATAAATTAATAATGAAATCTATAATTTATAATACTCTTTTTTATTTATTATTATTATTATTCTGTTTTTGCTAATTTATCTTTTAGTTTCCCACGCGTAGAGTGTGGAGTAGTCCTATTGTTTCTGTATGTTTTGGGACAGCTCTTGTGACTGTACTGGACTTTGGGGGCACTCCTTTTCTCTTTGACACTTTTACCCTTTTCTTTTTTGAAACCCACACATTTTCTGTATGATTAATTATTTATTAGAAAACATTTTTTCTTTAAAGAAATTTTTTCATTATTCTAATTTACGAGGATTTATATATTATTAGTATATTTTAATTTCTGAAAAAATCAACTCTTTATAATTTTTTACTCTATAACTTATTAAATTTATTAATTTTTAATTTACATTTGTTATTTACCATTTAATATTTAAACTCGCCACCTACGTATCAAAGCTTTCTTACTTTTTAATATGAGAATACAGTTAAACTTCAAAATATTAGGCAATATTAAACATCGATGGAGCTAAAGTGACAATTTTTATTCATAAGGTTTCCAAAGTCATAATAAAGCTATGTACTTTATATTCTTGAAAGAGAGTTATAGAAAATTCTTTTAAAGTGAAGGGTTACTTTGTCTTGGTCTAAAAAATGTGAAGGGTACTTGGACCTACAAAGAATTTGGTTGATTATTTTTGAGTTTCTATAAATGATTTAGCTTGAATTAATTAAGTGACATAAATACTCTCGTTGATATATTTTTAAATATGTATGCGTGTATATATATATAAATATAATTAAAACAGAAAATTAATTTTTCCTTAGTAAAATAAATCTCAACCACATGAGAGTGGAAAAAAATATGAGTGATAATAATTAATAACAAATAAGGCTGCAAATAATTGAAATGTATAGTATTAAATTTTCAATAATTGTTAAATTTATAAAGTTGGTTCGGGCGTCGTACAAATTAAGACGTGTATATTTTGTGTACATAAAAAAGGAAAGCCAAAGGGATGGCGCAAGCAAGTTTATCCGTAATCTGCACCGAGCGCGAGCCAGGTCAAACTGAAACCCTAGGTTCTTGCGGCCTGTTTGGTGTTTTCTTTTCTTCTGGGACGACAGAAGGGAACAGAAGAGTTTGGAGTTGGAGTTGGGGCCTAGTAAATCAGGTTTGTATCACGTCAACACTAGACGAAAAGTCAATCACTCCAATACACCAAACAACAACGTCAAGCCCCATCTAATCTAGACAGCTTCAGAATCCATCCGGAATAAATCTCCCTACACCAAACACATCCCTCAATTTCCCTTCTCTTCAACGGCGGTGGGGATATGGTGATAAGGACCACCAGCCCCTCCATCGGACGTAAGAGGATCCTCAAGTTTCCGTATATGGAATTTTTGGATCCACAAATTCAAAAGAATTTAATCTCCGTCTGGTCTACTCCATTATTCTTCACAAATTCATATTTTTAATTTGATTTTTTTCTTTTAATTTATAAATAAATAAATATATACTTGTAAAACTAACAATACTAAATGCTTTGAAATAAAATATCGAAACTTAATACTTGTAATTGAGTTAATTATTAATTTTAATTCGTGTGCAAAATAAAATTAATTTAAAAAGACTTTTTAGTATCTAACTAATTTATATTCAAATCCGACAAAATTCATATGAATTCAAGATTTTAATAGCCCCTAGTACTGTTTAAAAGCCCTTAGTAATTAAAGAGAGTGCTATTCAAGATAAAATAAATCAGGATTATTGGTGGAGGTCATATATATTGTTGGCTGGTTGAATGGAGGGTGCAGCCAATGAGAAGACGGTGCCGACTGTTGAAATTCTCGTACCTTAAATTTTCAAAACTAATTATTAAATAAGAATGTTGTTAAGTTTGGCTTCTTCACGTATAATAATTAGCACATGCATTGTTGAAGTTTTCTTATCCAAGCTGAGAAGTTTGGTCTTGCTCAAAGATGCATAAAAATGGAGACGAGAAAAATATAACCAAGCAAAAGTAACATAAAAAACCCTATCTTCCTTCTTTTCTCTCGGCATTTCTTCTACTTTATTTATTTTCTTTAGTAAAAAGGGATGATTTTTGGCCCTTTTTTTTTTACTTCAAATCACCTCTTAACACATCTTTTTATTAATTTCTCTTCTAAAATAAGTAGGTCTTCCACACATATCTAAACCAACTTTTTTTTGTGATTTCATCGTTTTGTTGATGTGTTTAGTTTTTACAGTCTTTATTGCAGCGTTTGGTTTTTACCGTTGTTGTTGAGAAATTTTGTCTGTTTTGAGCGATTCAGAATTCAAACAGTCAATACATTCAATTCGGCATAGTTACAAATTCAATTATAATCGTCAGTATATTGTAGATCTAGAGTCATAGATATTCCAGTCACTATAGTATCTTCAAATGTGTAGATTTTAAGCCAATTTATTATGTTATTAACCTAGATGTCGCAAATTTTTTCACTGTTTCATCTGCAATGATTTTTAACGGATATGAATCAATGTTTCTATTGATGTATTGTCAGTTTGAATGAATGAAATTATCTTTTATTGCCAAAAAAAAATATAACCAAGCAAACTCATCTTGTATGGAAATAAAACCCACTGTAAATACATTTTTGTTATCAACCTCCATAGAGGGATGTGCGTCTTAGCTGTCTCGAACCCGGAACTCCTATATTCCAGGTGGGGCGCTCACCAATGGGACTAGTCCATCTCCGCACCCACCGTTAACACTTAGGGGAATATCGTATCAACTTCTAAATGTAAGATATTACTAGGGCTGACAAAGGGTTGGACTGTTGGTAAATCGATATGATCTTCTTTGGGTTTGGATTAAAAATTACAGGTTTAAGATTCATGATTCTTGTCTCAATAATTTATATTTCAAAAGAGGATAAAACTTTAAAAAAATATATTTTTAAATATTATTAATTATAAAATAATTAATATTTGATATAAATCCGTGTCTTATGCAGTGTCGTGAACCTAATTAATGAGATGATCTAAAGGGAAAATAGGAGTTAAAGGAAGATCTTGGGGCTGTCCAATGCATGAAGTAAAAGGACTTGCGAGAAATAGGACCTTCATCGTGGACGAGCGCAGCAACAACAAAAAAGGCGCTAAGCGTAGTATGAGTTTGCGTGCAAGCAACCGAGCTCTGACTAAAAAATGTGCATAACGAAAAACTTAAAACTGCTTAAGGCATGGTGCGAGTCAAAAACTTTTGGAAAATCAAGCTCTTACCACAAAAGTGACTGAAAGTTGCCATATGGCATGATAAGATCTAATGTAAGTCTAAAGGATTGCAAAAAATAAAGATCCCATGATATAAACTCACACAAAAAATATGACTAAGTTGTAAGAATTGTTGACCGGCCACTATTTTAGTGGTTATATTCGAATAAAATGTGCATATTCATGTATAAAAAAATGACCAAGTCTGTTGAGCTTTTCATACCCTAAAAACAAGTACGTATAGCGGCACACTGACTAAACTGAAAAGAAACTATAATTCAGTAGATCAATTTATAAACTTCCAAAAAATTCAATTTAGTCTCGACAACTAAGAAAAAAAGAGGCTGAGGATTTTTTTATGTGGGAGATTCGAAATTAGAATTGAGTAGCCGCTGATGTGGCATGGACTAAGCCAAAGTTCAACTAGAATTGTTTCTAACACTATGAATTTTTTTTTTTACTAAGTTTCAACATTAAGAGGTTAAAAGTTCGGTTTTCGGTTAAAGTAAAAAATATTGTTCAACAAACAAAATCCTCACAGAATGTGGCTAGTACTTGAATATATTACTATCTATTTTGTTTTTTTTCACATTTGTTTAGTGTATAACATTTAATTCTTTAAAAACGTGCCACTCCCTCAAATTTTTTTTTTGAATTGTGCAATCTAGTTGATTGAGTTAACATACGTCGATTGTTCTCCAAAACGAATCAAATTGTTTTCATTTGGATTTATTTTACATTATTCTTATTTGGATGTTCTTTTTTGATGGAACTCTTATTTGGATATTTGTTGACGTTTTTTTAACAAAAAGTTGGAGATTCTAGAGTCAGTGACCGTACTTGGACATCTTAACTAGATTGACACTATATTAACAACTTTTTCATGCTCGGGAGCTTTATGTATTATTGAAATAAAAAAAATGAATAGTAAAATGTTAATACATCCCATTAAGGCAAAAGAGCAATAAAAAAAAGTAAATGCACCAAACAGATCAAAGGATCTGAACAATCATGTTGAGATCTTCATAAATTAAGCTTCCACAAAAAGGAGGATATCCATGCCACCCATTGTTAACTAAGGAAGAACGACTGAAGTTTGCCAACTTATCTGCAACCCTATTACCCTCTTTGTATATATGGTTAACCACCATATGCATCTGATCAAGTAATAGAGGACAATTATAACACTCAACAAAAACATCCCATGGGACATCATTTGCCTGAGACTTAATGATATTAACCACCTAAGAGGAATCACATTTGATCCACAAGTGGTGCCACCCCCTCTCCCAAACCTTATTAATAGCATAGATAGCAGCGCCTAACTCAGCCATATAAGCAGGAGAAGAACCTGTGTGAAAGGCAAAACAGGCCAAAAGTAACCCCTTGCGATTCCTGAAGACGCCACTTTCTCTTCCTGAAGACGCCACTTGCTCTAGAGAGATTGCTTGAACTGGAGAAGGACCCGTCTGTATTCACCTTAATCCAATATCAGGAGGAGGCTACCAAGGAATTAACATGGCCACCGTAGTTTTTGATGGTCGAAGAGCAACTTGCATCCACCTCAGCACACTCGGCTTTGTTATGAAATTAGTTATAAACCCAACATTGAATATATTGCATTCATGAATAGCACACTACAATTTAAGCAAGAAGACATAAATATTTGGCACCATATTCTCAAAGATACCATCATTTCGAGTCCTCCAAATCAACCATCCCATAACTACATTAGAGGGGGGAATGAAAGGGGACCAAATAAAAGTGCACCATAATTCCTTCTCCCTGCAACCTCTTAAAAGAGTCGTACATTAATTTGGTGGTGAGATTTCCGCTAGGATATATCATGCAATTCTATTTTGGTTTTAAAAACTTTTTTTTTTAAATGAGCTTTTAAAAACTATTAAACTAAAGAAAAACATGATAACAAAAAATGCAAAAATCACATTGATCAGCTTAAAAATCACATGAAGTGGAAAAAAAGATTAAAATAAAAAATACCAAAAATATATATAAAAAAAGGCACAAAATGTGTTGTCTGGGTGTGACCAAGACAAAGAGCATTTAAGACACAGCTCAGCTTCTGTCGCTCGCTTCTGAAAGAATATCCCTATTTCCCTCTGCCACCAACACCAGAAATTATCATTGCTCTGTAGGTACGCCACTCCTAGGGATACGCGCCACCTCCTACGTACTCTCACGCGCATTTATTAATTCCCCCATTGCCAGAGAAGACTGCGTGCCACTCGCCCCTCACGCCCGTCTTGGTTGGTCGCGTTTACTTTGGGGAGGGTGTGATCTGATGCGGTAGGTCTACGGTGTCAGTGGGGTGCTTACGTATTATGATGTGAATCGTGTGATGTGATTTGACTATAGCACTGAATCCCCTTAGCTTTTGGCATTGAGTTTTGTTTAATTTTATTTCAAATGAAAAAATATACACACCCCAAAAGAGAATAAGAGAAAGAAATATTATTTTAAAAAGCAAAAAAAAAAAAGAAATTCTCCTGCAGGACATTTTCAATTTCATGCCGGAAAAGAAACAACTCGAATATGTGTTATTTTGGATTTGATGAGTGTAATTTTTTTAATATCTTAATGGACATTTAATTATCTCACATAATTAAAGACAAAAAAAATAATGTACTTGTTTGTTATAAGGTAGCATATGATATTTTCACAGCATATAATATTTTATCTATAAAAAGCGCTTGTTCTTGGCAAAACAACATTTTCCTCCTCAATATAAGCAATTTCCACCAACAATTTTAAACAAAGTTACTTATATCATTATCAATTTTTATTATTATAAAATACAAAATTTCTTCTACGATATATGTTGAATAAAAAAAATATTTCACAACTAAACAAGTCCAAAACAAGTTAAAAAAGTTTCTATGTATTAAGACAAAAAAAAGTTTGATTACCATATGGTATTATAGTAAATAAACTCTATATCGCTAACACAAAAAAATATATTTTTATGAATAACAGAAAAATATTTATATGTATTAAAATTATAACTAAAATTTCATAACACAAATAAAAAAAATTAAAATTAAGATGTTTGACTTAAAAAAAAACTCCTAGTTTTTTGATTCTCCATTGAAATAAAAAAGAAAAGGAAAGGAAAAAGAGACAAAAGGAACAGAATTGAGTTGGGTGCAGCATATTATTTTGCTTGTTTGACTTAGAAATGCTGAAAACCAATCCCATCATTCCATAAAGCACCTAAAAGGATGAGTTGTGGTGTGAGTAGTCAAGTCAACACCTCAAATTTGTAGCAAAATAATTAAAACTAAATAAACATATTCAAGGAGGAGGATCCAAATAGTATAGACCCGTTTTTGGATGTGTACACGTGTCAGGCACTGGGTTCGTGTAAGAGTTTAATGGATTGTAAAGCCTTTTTGTCCCACTGATTTTGCTCTTAATTATCATTTTATTTATTTTACCTTCTAAATACGTTATATTAACAAACAAATAAATCTCAACATATGACATAATCTTTTTTTTTCTATATGCTAAGTTGGTGCCAAACGACACAAGACTTCCAAACATGATCTTGGTGTTAAATTTTGAATTTCTTGCAATGTGTTTCTCAATGATGCCGGTGTTTGTAGGAAATAAATTTTATAATATTTTTTATTCAAAAATCACTTTGATAGTAAGGAAAAAAGAAGAAAAAACGAGAGAAAATTATCACCACAAAACTACATAGACTTAGGAAACAGATATTTTTTTATAAGTACTAACTAAATAATGAAAATAAGTACATGATATAATTTACAACACATTATAATTTTTTTATAAAATATAATAACTATCATTTTATATAGATTGAGCTAAAACAAAAGAAAAGAAAAATTATGTTGAGGGGCAAGGCAGTAGTAGGGCTTGTTCCACGTTTGTGAGGAAGAGTGGAGTGAATGTCATTATTTTAAAATTAAACAAAAATAACGAAAGTCAAAAATAGTATTCTGTCTATTTTGTGCTTTTGGTCAAATAATGATATTATATTTAGCCAAAATATAACAATATTGAGTGTTTGATAATATTATTGTGTGTTTGGTGTGTCATAAAAATACAAAAATGATGATGAGAAAATGGCAGTGGGAGGGGGAAGAGAATGATGGAATTCCTGCAGAAAGGGAATGATTCAATTCAGAGAAAAAGAAGTCCTGACAGTCTCACACATTCGCATGTAATTCCAAATTTCATATTTATTACATTCTGATTTTTTTAACGTTTCTTTTTTAAATTAAATTTGATATTTAATATTTATGTCTACTACCACAATATGCGCGCCTTGCGGCTTCGAGGACGCCGGCTGCTTTTGGCTTCTGCTGCACCAAATTCTTTTTGCTTTTCATTTACCTTGCCCTTAAGCTATCTGCAATTCTCTTTTCTTTTTGAACTTGGTTTGTCATCCCATTACTGCTCCGGCCTTTCCATAGCTTGTCGTGAGTTTTTAACCCGAGATTTTAAAATCTTGAACAAGTATTAATAAATTTATAGTTTATTAATATTATAATTAATTTTAATAATAAAAAATTGTAAATTTAATTTTTAATGAAAGTAAATTAAATAACTTATTAAAAAAAGTAATTATAATTAGTTCCAAGTTACAATGGCAACGCATCTGTGAGAATCCAATCCAGAGTAACTATACTAGATTAACTATGATATTGTTTCGGCTGACCAATATTCTATACCTAAAACTCCACCTGTAGGGGTAGGAATGCCTATGAATGAGTCCATTGTGTTCCTTCGGCGGATGTTAATGCGTGACATCCATCTCAACGGAAAAAAAAAGCACATTCACATATAAAATGTAAAAGATTTTGTTTTTTTATAAAATACCTACAAAATGACACTTCCAAAAAAAATTGTGGATAAATTTTACATAAAATAAACTTTTTATCAACTTTACATTAAGTAGTCAATTAATTCAAAGCTCGTCAGACTTGGGTATCTCGAACCCAGAACATCTAAGCCTCGAATATGGTGGCTTTTTCACTGAACCAGCCACATGAAACACACAAAATAATCCAATCATAGTACCCTCAAATATAATAATTTTAATAAAACATTTTTTTGACAGCATAATTTTAAATTTATTTAACTTATTTTCTTATATACCCTCAAATATAAAATTTTAATAAAACATTTTTTTGACAGCATAATTTTAATAAAATATATAATAATAAAATAAAAGATCTAAAATACAATCATAGTACATATTATTGGTCTTTTTTATAATGTTTTGACCAGGACGAATTAATTAATTTTGCAAAATCAGGTTTTGACTAATACAGTAGTCGCTTGTTCTTCTAATATTTAAGTTAGCTTTCGTGATCATATCGGAATTAAAAACAGAAATGTAAAATAGAATTCTACATTAGCAATTATTTCTTGGTATTCAAATATAAGAATGAGCTAAAATGAAGCATTATTTAGAAGAATGTGTGTTTTGTTCTTTTGAGTCTTGATGACTTGAATAAGTTATCTCTGTGCATGCATAAGCTAATTAAAATAACCCCTCAAATCTTCTAACATTATTATTTTTTTAACCATGAGGTGTTTAAATTTTGTATATATTTTACTATCCATATTCGTATCCATCTCTTATATCTATTTTACAGTCTGTGTTTATCGAATTAATTTTCATTTGCTTTAAAAATTTTAGGGTATTAGTCCAAAAAATTTATTCACTCTGAAGTTTTAAACTTCCTCCCGGGATTTTCATATAACACAAGCGCAACTGTGCATGATAACATTGTTAAGCCCTTTAGTACTTGGAGTTAGCGATTGGGTTAATCTTCTAATTAACATTATTAAATTTGTCTACAAATAAGCAATTATCTCCATTATATGTCCTACCCCACGTGAGCTTTTTAGCAAAATATGACCTGCCATACTTGCAATGTTTGACAATTACATGCAAAGCAATGTTTTGTCAAAAAAGAAGGTCATCTAAACTCTAAAGTGCCCTTCGCATTTTCCACATACTTACCTCGACTCAAGGTTCCCTACAGCTAAGCCGAACAATATATATATAGTCTTTGAAAGAGACATTTGGATTCAGACATAATGCAGATTTCACTACCCTTTTTAGCCCCCATATCTTCCTTAGCTACTTTTATCCTGGTCTTCGTTTAATTTTATATTTTCTTGCACCCATTTCACTTTAGTTTGCCCTAATAGGAGCTAAAAACAAATCTTTTGACCTCCACTCTATATACTCACGTTGTTGGCCACATTATGTCCTTTTCAACCAAATATTTGGGCTTATAGTACCCTATGTTTGCCATGTTGTGTGAATTGGCTTTGAACTTCGCATGAACAAAATGGAGGGAAAGAGGTCTTTTTTTTCCTTTTTTTATTAATTCCCCCAGTGTAAAAGAGACGGGTTAGCTCGAACTTTTACCTGTTCATTAGAAAATAGGGAAAAAAATCGCAAAACAAAGGAGCACGTAATAGCTTGATGTCGGAATACCTAAATTATATCTACAAGTATGAGAGAGTTGAATTTGCACGAGTAGTGTGAAAGAAGTTGGCTCTCTTGACATATTTTGTTTCACTTTATATTATAATTCAAACATGAAAGCTACAAAAGAATGATGGAATGAGGAATGGAACTTTTGGTTGATATAATA
>CAODLS012825228.1:0-14733 GCA_948243855.1 Flueggea neowawraea
TGGTCAAAATCATAGTCAAAGGCAAGAGTTTTGCACAAGTCAAGCAAATTGCAGTTTCCTTGGAAGCTGAGAGTGGTGGATTATTAGGGTCTATAGATAGGACTACGAAAGGTTATGCTATCATTTTATATAGAGGGAAAAATTATTTACCACCTATTAAATTGAAACCCACGAATTTGTTGACGAGAAGGCAGGCATTAGCTCGGTCAATAGAACTTCAGAGACTGGAGGTAAACATGAAAATGCATCATTCCTAGTGTTCATTTCTGTGCAAAAATAAGGTGATTTCTTTGTCTACATTAATCTATTTCTTTTGCAGGCACTGAAGCATCATATTTCAGATTTACAGGAGAGACTTGAGTTGGTTAAGTCTGAAGTGGTATGGCATTCCCCTTTTCCCCATACATTCTGATACTTACAAATATCTTCGTCAAGGAATCACAATATTGCGACATTTCTTTTTCTTTATGGTGTTAATTACAGAAAGAAATGGAAGCTGGCAAGAATATTTTTGGAGAAATGGCCTTGCAGTCAACATCAGATGATTTCTCTAAAAACTAAGACGCTACAGAGGTAATCGCTGCTTAACTTCTGTAATTGCAGCTTCTAAAACTTTTTAAATTTCATAAGGGATACTTTTGAGCTAATGTTGTCAACAGTGAGCTTAGTCTCTGTCAACAAGACTGCATTGCTGTATCTTCAGCTTTTACTTTTTTTTTTTGCTCTAAAACTGATTATAGCTTGTAGAAATGCTTGGAACTTATTCAAGCGACACTATAATTATTCCTGGAATTATCTGCAACAACTTGGAGGAGAATACTTCTCCATTCGAACTTCCTAACTTCAATCATGGTGCCACTGCCCTGTGTTGATGAACTCAATTTCTATTTCTTCGTCAGAGCTTTTACTTTTTCAGTGCCCTAGATACTTTGAAGTTTGAACCAGGAAGTAAATATGTGATGTCAAATTGGTTTCATGTGGCTCAGGATAAACATGGAAGAAGCGCATTCTGAAGTTTATGGCAGGTAGCAGTGGAGGGTATCATGATCAAACCGCGACAGTGGAGAAACTGAAACTGCAATGGCCTAATGCAGCATCAGCAATATCAGGCATTGCCTAATCGAAAAGAAAGTTAAACAATTCCAACATATGAAGGTAGAGAAATGGAATGGATGATCCTAATGAATGAATTGTTGCTACTCATCCGATGCTCTTGTAGGCTTAACTTGTTCTGGTTAGCATGTTACAAGTGAAAACGCTTGAGAGGATGTTAAGGAAAAACCTTAAATGGTAGGATAGCCATACCTGAATATACGTTTGTAAATGTATTTATTGCTAATCTCAATCTATTAAGATTTCAGCCTTACTCTATTCGGGTTTTGTTTACAAGAGTACTATTTTCAGATTTGTACTCGTACTGTTCGAAATAAGAACATTTCCAGTTAATGAAAGATTTTTTGTGAACAGTGTATGAAGATATTGAAAATGCTGCATTTGCTTCTCAAGATGTAAAACCTATAATTCGACCTCTTTCGACATTATAATGGATATTCAATAATAATAATAATAAAAGAGTTACAGAGCTATATTATCTTCACAACTGAAGTACGATAGTAGCTTTGTAATTTATTAAAAAAAAACTAGTGAAGTTTTTCAGGGGGGCCTAAATAATTACTCAGAAGTAGGGATATAAGCAGTGCAGTTGGGATGGTTTTTAGGCTTCCAACTAAACGGTGCTCAAATTGTGGTTGAAAAGATTTGTATTTGCAGTTGAACTACAAATACGGTTGAAACCGCCCAAACTAAGTCATGTGGATGCGGGTGGATGCTATTATTCTTGCGGTTCATATATAACAAGTAGTCAACATATGAATTTAAAATTTAAATTTATTATAAAAAAAGAAAACAAAGAGAAAAATAAATTTAAATATTTTTTTATTATAATTATTGTTCTAACATTCAAGATAGACAAAACATAATCACGATCCATCCAAAATATACAAAATATATCAATCTCATGTTTTGATAGAACATCCCAAAAACATCACTACATCAATTTTGGGATATTTTATTCTTACAAAACATAATTGCAAGTAGCTCTAAGAAATTTGAGAAGAGATAAATGAAATGATGGATTTTTTTTTGTTTCAAATGCCAAATTTGTAGGCTTCACTTTAGATCTTGTTTATTTTTTGGCTTCACTTAGGCCTCTTTTGATGGAATACTATTGGACTTATTTTATATATATATATATACAATTTGATTTTAGTGGTTAGAAAGAAGAACTAACTGCAACGGTTCGATTTTAGCGGTTAGAAAGAAGAACTAACCGCAACCAAATTGCAAATAGCGAATTTAACAAATTATCACTTATAACCATCCAAAATTAACGAATAATCACAAATTGTAGATCGATTACGAATAGATTGGGTGGTTTTTGCGGTTGAAACTTACAGCCTCATAAGGTTTCTTTTCTAATGAAGATTCAATGAGACAAGTACTCACATCTTAGAAAATGAACAGATAAAAAGAACAATATTCTCCCATCCTGAATTCATAATCTTATTCCATTAAACTGAAGAAAGAAAAGATTATAATTTAAGACAGAACAACGTATCAATCATCATATCAATTCAGGTGTAAAACACAAATGAAAATAATGGCTGCCCAATAAACTCATTGCCAGCTAGGCGCTGGTTCTGATTGCATTTGAACTCACCATGGTTCTATCTTGAACTTGAAGTACAAAATGATAACTGGCATCACCATTTCAGACTATCATAATCAGTTTCTCAATAAATCATTCGATGCATACAAACATACAAAGCGATCTATGCCATTGGAGACATCATAGTAATATCCATGTTAACTTTTTGCTGTTTTATTGATGAGTTGCTGTAGTTTAGTTTGTGATTTTACTCGTCTTGCTGCACGATTACCTTCAGAAAGTCCACAACAATAGATGCTAATTCATCTTGATGTGAGGTGTATGAATGATTTGCTCCTTCTATGATGTGTAGTTTGTGATTAGGAATAATCTTAGCAAACTCGAATGCATCCTCCACGGGGATGATTTCGTCAGCCGTTCCGTGGACTGTTACAACCCTGTATGCATTTTAAAAACCATTGATGAAATAATTATTAATGAAATACCAGAGACAAAAGCATTAATCAGTTATAAGCATTGATCAATTTCATATATAGGATAACCATTTATTTTAAAGAAAAAAAGGCTGCAAGTACCAACACACTTTTTGACACGTGATATTTGCAAGAAAGGATTTTCACAAGAAACAAATGTTCCAAGAGAATGTAATGCAAATGCCCAAAATGAGAAAGAAAAGGCAAGATGATGTACTATAAACAATATTACTTTCCCTTCATGCCTTGATTCTGTGACTACATTCAACTAGTATTTAACTTGAATTGCCTATTCCTGTCACACGGTAATTGTTTTGTCTTCAATATGAAGCTCTTTGACAAAACAAAACACATGATCTATCGTTAACAACCAAGACATGTTATCTGTTTAGGTATCACAAAAACACAAGGGAATGCAAAGATGAATGTAGCTCTCACCTGCAATCTTTGTCAATCTGAAGACAAGCTTCATGCATATCTGTATTCAGGCGGTCCATCAAACTTGGCTCAGTCACGCGATAACTAAGACTTCCTGCAAAGGTAGAGTATATAAACAACTATCTTCCTGTACATAAACAATTGATGAGTTTACACCATTTCTTTTTGCTGGAGAGAAAAGGAAAGAAGAAAGTAATTTATTACCATTTTTATCCTTAATGTCAAAAAAACCCTTTTGCTTGATCTTTTCCAAGAAGTCTGTCCCAAACCGTTCTGAAATTCCCTTCTTCAAATCATAACGCCCAGAAACATTGACCACTGAGGGAATATCATGATATTTTGAAGCATATAGGAGCACCACATCACCTCCTGTGATCACAACATGGAGCAGTATAGATTTCAAAAAGATCATATCAGTCAGTTGACTGTCAAAATTGATTTTGCTGGTTAGAATAGAGAGAAACACCAAGAAGATAATATTTAGTGAAGCAGCCTGCTAAATTCAATTACAACAAATACACGAGAATAAATGTCTCTTCTAGTTCTATTCCACATCATAAAACACAAACATATTCAACTACAGCCACTTCTACTTCTCTGAAACTTCAATACCATAATCATGAAGAAAACAGGTGTAAAAGAAAAGATTGCAACAACTGAATAAAATCAAAAACAGATTAAACTTTATATTCAGATTCAAATGCCACATGTCACTAGTTGCCTTCATTGTTCAATCTCCTTGACAGAGAGAGAGAGAGAGAGAGCGAACAAAAAGAAGTGTATCTTGAGAATCTATGGTGGCCTTCTGTGGGCATGCACGTGTATCTATGCTATGCACAAACACACCATTTCATTTCTTGTTATTTTTCCACACTTATTCAAGTTCTATGCCCTCTTTATTAGATTACAGTTTTGATAGGAAAAGAATAACCTACACAATTTTTTAAGATTATCAAGTGAACAAAGCTCGCATGTATAGCTCCATAAATGTTCAAAGAGAAGAGAATATCTCACTTATCAGTGTTGGTTTATAGAATTTTACTTGTCTATGCTAGAATATATTTTTCATGTATAGCAACTGCTGACAGTATATTTCCATGTAACATCATACACACCTTTGCTATGCCCAAGAATTGCTCTTGTTATAAGGTTTGCTCGTGAGAAATGTTCAATGACGGCACGTAAATCTTCAGCCTCTCTCCAATAGTTACCGTATTCAAATGTGCCTTCACTTTCCCTGAAATAAGGAAGAAAAAACATGATACCGAGTGAACAAAGCTAGAACTCCGACATCTGACATTCCAGGGATTTAGGGGAAGGGAACAAAAAGTGTAAGATGATGTGCCTGTTAGATCATGCACATATTAAAAATATACAAAAATGTGTTCATTTGATGAATCAGGATCTCATGATGCACAGGGTAAATATGTCCTAATTGTAAAATCAATGTATCTTGAGAACCTATAATCCAATAAAAGAATTGGATAACTAATCTGCATTGACAGAGAAGAAACTATAGACAATGCCGCAGATAACTTATTAATTGTTGGATGCAACAACCAGCTCTGGTCCAAATAGCATGAAAATACATTTGCCAAAGGTCCGACCTTTCTTAACTCAAATTTTCTCTTCTCTTTGATGTATCAAATGGTTTACGTCAAACCAGGAAAGTATATTTTCCTCTTCTGATAACAAATTTTTCAAAATCCCAACTCATGTTTTCCTTGCTTTCCTTGAAATCAAGAATTCTTCTTTGAAATCGGCCTACTGAAATTTCTCCTTCAACCTGATGCACCAACTGTATGTTTCAACTTTCAACTGCAATTGCAAACTACAAGCATCACAATTGTACTGGGAAAAGCCAGATCATTCGCAGACATAAAGTACACAGCTATCATATGCCGTGCTGCAATTATCAGATCGCCTATCTTTCAATACCTCCAATTGTGTGTACATTTCACTAGAGAGGTAAACTTGCAGTAAAATGGCATCTCAAAATCTTAACAAAAACCACATAATACAGATTGTAAATGAAAAACACCTAATATACAGTTACAAACAAGCTCACCCATTCCCAGCAAAGTCGAACCGGAACACGCTGATTCCTCCCTTCTCCAATGCAGCAGCAAGGTTAACCATTGTAGTTTGTTCCTGAACATAACAAAACATTTAAAAAACAACCCAATTCAGCATTTCCGCTTATCATCATTAGCACTTGACTAACAGCTAAATCAACCATCCACAAAATAAAGCACCAACCTTTGTAGAGCCATAACCATGGCATAGTATTACAATATCTTTAGAACCAGTGTCATGTAACAAACCCACAAGTTTTTCACCGTGTTTGTTCGGTACTATGACTTTCTGTTGCTCTACAACTGAAATAACCACCCAAATAGCTTAAATCTATGTTCGAAAACAAACTTTAACGACAACCTAGATACTTTCCAACATTTTCTCAGAAAAGATGCAAACTTTAAGTGAACTGCAATCCATTGATTACCATTAGAGCACTTTGATTTCAAAAACTTGAGAAGCCTGAGGAAAGTATGTTACTTTCTCAATTTGAACAGTTAAAATATACCGAAAATTTGAAACGCAAACTCAAATACATTGAGACGTTGAACTAAACAAAGACATTAACGTAGTAGTAGTGGTAGTAGTTGTGTGTGTGCACCTGGGTTCTGGGAAGAGTGCGCCATGGTCAAGGTTACAGAGGTGGAGGTCCGATGGCGTGGCGTGGCGTGGCGTGGCGAGGCAAACCTGGCGAGGAGGAAATGTAAGTGAAGGGAGTGATGCTGGAAGTATTGTACTTTGGAGTACCGAGTTGAAATTACAAATCAAGGACTGCATTCTATGATATTTACTTTGATAGCCTTATTGGTCTCCCTTCATGGTTTGTGCCATGCCTTGGGTCTCAGACTGTAACCTTTACGGGTGTACTGAAAAGGAGACGGGGAAGGAAAATACGGAAGGGAGAAAGAACGACAGGTAGTTTATTTTACTAGACGAGCGGTCGTCCGCAAGGATGCAATGTTGCTAATACAACTCATGAATTTGCGTTGATACAACTTTTTTTAAAAAAAAAACCTTTTCCATGAAATTATTACCATTTTCATCCATAACATCAATGAATCCATCTTGCTTGATCTTTTCCAAGATCTCTGGTCCGAACTGTTTTAGAACTCCCTCCTTCAAATCATAATAGTCCAGAAAGATTGACCACTGTGGGAATATCATGATATTTTGAAGCATATAGGAGCACCACATAACCTCCTATATAGTATAGGTTTCGACATATTAATGCTGTAACGGAAACGTTACGGTCGTTAATGAACAATATTACCGACAACAATGATTCATCAATTCACCAATTATAAATAGTCTCTGGTAGCCACTTGCCAAAGTAGACACAAATACCAATATTCTACTAAAATCATGATGATTTGAGCGTCGAAGATTTTTTTAGGGAGCAATTCGATCTCATTGTATTTTGTGCTTTCAGGTTTCGAGGTGATATTCACGTTTTCCGAGTATACGAGTTTTTATCATTATTGTTGTTCATTTTTTATAGCAACAACAATTGGTGTCATCTGTAGAAACTCGAGCAAAAAGCCGTCGAGTTAAAACTGTGTTCTCAAGGCTCTTAGTCTCGACTGGGGGCTATTGTAGTGATATAGTTTCACATTACCTAGGAGTCGAGGTTAAGGGTCGCTTATAAGAATTTTTCTCACTCAAACCACTGAGACGTCTTTTTAAGAACAAAACAGTTAGTGTTCATAAGTTCAGAGCGGACAATACCTTAATAGATGAGTTTAGCTCACGATCGTCGACAAACATACTCTACAATAGGTTTCAATAAGATCATATCATTCAGCCGTCGAATAATATACTATGCTGGTTAGTATAAAGTGAAACACCAGGTAGATAATATTTTTAACAAGCAGCACAGCTAAAACGAATTGCAAGGAATACACTTGAGAACAAATGTAACACTAGTTCTATTCCGCATCATAAAACAAAACATATTCAACTACAGTCACCTCTACTTCTCTGAAACTTCAATACCACAATCATGAAGAGAACAGGTGGGAAGGAAAACCTTGCAACAACTGAATATAATTTATGCAAGATGGAAGAAAAGAACAGCATAAGACCAAGTGAACAGAGCTAGAACCCGACATCTGACATTCCAAGGATTTAGAAAAAGGGAACAAAAATTATAAGATGATCCCTATTCTAATTTACATCATTAGAGTAAACAGTCACATATTTGGCATTCTTATCCCTATTTGTTCCGTTAATACAACATATTTTGACTCAACAAAAATCTAGTGGTAATACCCAATCTGCAATTATTTTCTGCTGCTTCATTGCTAGCCTAATTAAAAGGCTTGACTTTCTTCAGTAAAGTGAGTTCTCGTAGTAATGAAGTAGAACAACAAACTGTTGAAGAAAAATTCTAGAGGTGACCATTAGTGAAAGAAGTAGTCCACTAAGAAATGCTCTACTTTCAGAAATTTTGTTTAGGTTCGACCATTTAGTTTAACGGAATAAATAGCATCTATCTTTCAAAACCTCCAGTTGTGTGTACATTCTAGCGGAGAGCGATGCAAAGTAGCAACTAAACACCACACAATAAAGACATACAGTTACAAACAAGCTTACCCATTCCCAGCAAAGTCGAACCGGAAAACGCTGATTCCTTCCTTCTCCAATGCAACAGCAAGGTTAACCAGAGTAGTCTGTTCCTGAACATACCAAAACTTTTAAAAAACAACCCCATTCAGCATTTGCACTTGTCATCACCACAACCATTAAATTACAGCAGAATTAACTATCAACAAGTTACAAAATAAAGAACGGACCTTTGTGGAGCGAAAACCATGGCATAGTATGACAATCTCTTTAGAACCAGTGTCATGCAACAAAACCACAAGTTCCTCACCGTGCTTGTTGAGCACTATGACTTTCTGCTGCTCCATAGCTGAGGTAACCACAACAAATAGTTTAAAATCAATGTCTCAAACAACATTAAACAAAAAGAAATCTAGATACTTCTCAATATTTTTTTTAAAGAAAAAGATCAAGATTTAAGTAAACTACAATCAAATGATTGCAAATATAGCAGTTTGATTCAGAAAATTTGGAAAGCCATGCAAGAATTAATAGCAATACAGTACTGCATAAACCTTAGGATGGGTTCAGAAATAGAAAACAATATGTCTAGGAGATTAGAAAACAGACACCGGAAAACAGAGTCAGTTGTTCAAAACAAGTTTGTTTTCGAAATTTGATTAATTGTATTAGGGTTTTAGAAAAGACTTAGCATGTTTTATGCAATTTTCCATTATTCTATTGTGAATAATTATTGAGTTGGTTGAAGGCAAGGGGTAGCAGCTTGACTGCTGTGGAGTCTAACTGTTTACACTTGTTTGGGATGAATAGAATAGTAAGGGAGAAAGGTTATGAAGGGTTATGAGGGGTTATGGAGGGATTGGATTTTGTATCGAGTTTAAGCAGATTTTCAACACTTTAAAATGGAGTGTTAGCAAAGGTTGAAAATTTTAAAAGAAAATAAAATATTTTTTTGTGACAATAATAGCCTCAACGTAATGTTGTTTCTAATTTTTCCAGATTCTGCGGCACCTCACCTAGCCGTAGCATGACAAAACCAAAGTCCCTATAACACCAAAGATTGGAACAAAGAAAACCACTTAAATTATTGAGTTGGTTGAAGGCAAGGGGTAGCAGCTTGACTGCTGTGGAGTTTAACTGTCTTGGGGTGGTTAAGGCTATTGCAGAGAATCAGTCAAGTTTACCCCTCCATATTGTATTTCTGGGATTGTTTGTGATTGATTGTTGGAAATTAAACTTGGTTTAACAACTATAATTGTGTAGATGAATGAAGATAATTTGACAAGGTCAAATTTCTTAGTGAATAAGAGAATACAACTAAGATAAATAATTTAAATTAAAGACAACTTGTAGGAAGAAGAGTTCAAATTGAAGACGATCTTTTCACCTCCTTACTTTGCCTATATAAAGGGTTGAAGTTGTACCATTTTTTAAGCTTGTCAAATGTAGAATTAGAGAGTTAAGGAGCAACATTGTAAGTGCTCCAACTAGCACTTCATGTGCAAAAATTAAAAAAAAAACTCGAAAGAGTTTACTATGAAGCATAGTATAGTTTGTATTTTGTGTTTGTAAGAGAGTTTGTTATATCAATATCATTATGTGAGTGTGTGTTTGTGAATTCAATCTATTCTCAAGGCAATTATAATCTCTTAATTGCCAACATTTGGTATCAAAGCCAAGATTATCAAGATGACTTCAAGTTCAAGCGCAAGAGTTCAAAAACTTCAACAAGTGCAATCAACAATCTTCAAGTTTGAGTGGAAGAATAATTTTTCTATATGGAAACATCTGATGGAGCTATGCTTGACGAGTTATGGGCAAAGAGAAAGAGAAATTGAGGCCTTACTATGAGAGGTGTTAAAAAGTGTGTGAACGAGAACTAAGCGTTTGCCATGGCTGTAGTAGCCAAGCAAGGCTACTAAAGAGAGTTGCATGGTTGCGAGAGTTTGTGATGGTGGAAAATAAAAGACACTAAAAAGTCTTATGAGGATGACAAGGAGAAAGACTCAAACGAGTTGCAAAGGATTATGAGGTGTGAGACGCTTGATAGAAGAGTGTCATGTTTAAATGCCGATGAGTTGTCATTAACGAAAAAGTGTGGATGGTCACGTGATTGGCACAAAACAATGAGTGCCTTTGGACCACAGGAGTGGTGGAAAAATAAAACAAAATTCAACAAGTCATGTTGGATACTGAGCAAGTGTTGCTTGAGAAAGAAGGTGGATTCCAACGAATTCACAGGTGTGGCCATCAGTAGAGAAGATGACGACTTCAACGAGTTCGACATTTTTCAAGTTGAAAAGAATACTTGAAATGACTAAATCAAGTTTAAGAGAGGATGTTGGAAATTAAACTTGGTTTAACAACTAGAATTGTGTAGATGAATGAAGATAATTTGACAAGGTCAAATTTCTTAGTGAAGACAATGAAAGTGCTCCAACTAGCACTTCATGTGCAAAAATTAAAAAAACTCGAACGAGTTTACTATGAAGCATAGTATAGTTTGTATTTTATGTTTGTAAGAGAATTTATGATATCAATATCATTATGTGAGTGTGTTTGTGAATTCAATTTATTCTCAAGACAATTATAATTTCTTAATTGGCAACATTGATGAAATGAAATGCTAGATACCCTTTTCCTTTCAAAAAAATAAATTAAAAATCGAAACAATAAAAATAGGCGGAAACATGTACAAGGTTGAGCCAGACATTCAGATGTCATCACTAGACAACGAGCAATTTCATTCGCTGACCTCTTAATCTGAGACAACTTCACTTATATATTTCAACAATGACCTGCAATCTTCTACAGCTCCTCCGATTATAGAATTGCAGTGACTAACACTCCCTACATTTTGAAAAGGTCACTAGACACACTTTCTCCTTTTGTGATCAGTAATATTATTCTCTTTTTTTGCTATAAACCAAAGTCTTTGTTATTAGTAACTGCCTCAATATAGTTTCTTGATTTGGATTTGAATATATAGCTATTGAAGTAGTTGGCAAACCAGAGAAAAGAGTCGCTATCATGGTAACGGTCACTTTGATTACAGTCCGGGTAACTTTGCATACGAGTGAGTGGTACAGGAGTGGCTTGGATCTAATGTTAAAATCTCAATCAATCTTAGCCTTTCCCCAATGAATTGACGTCTATTTATGGGGAGGAATTAGAAAGAAAAAAAATCAAAGAAAGACAAAAGACAAAAAGCTTAACACTAAACTTCTATGGAATACTAACCATAGTTTAAATTATTTCTAAAAATATAATTAATTGGAATTTAGTCATTTACTATAGCAATTCACAAACCCATCAAAAGAAGTGATTTTTTTTTATTGAAAAAAGGAAAGTCGGGGGCGATCAGTAGTAGTATACCTCTGCTGGGCGTTACCATGCCAGCATTACATCTCCGTTACGGAATGTTCTAGAGTCATAGCTACACCGGCAACAGATTTGGGTCCGTGCACTAATGCGGTCACCGTAGCACCACAGTGAGACAAGCTTCCAAGAAGACATATTGCTCTATTACGCGACACAGGTCCTCAACTGCCAGAGCTACTTGGTTTAACGTCACTCCCACTCGAATCCGCGCCTCACGAACAACAGTCACACCCCCTTCCATCATGTTACACTCACGGGGTCATCAAAAAAAGTGATTATCCGTTACTAATTACTAGATTACATATCCGTACATTGCGTGGTCTTTTTAATTCTCTGAAAAATCTATTAAACATATGCTTTTGGAAAGAAAAAAATAATATATATATATAAATATTATTTACATTCATAGGAAGAGGTTTAAATAATAATTTTTTAAAAATATCAAACGAATTTATGGTGGAATTAATATTATTTATACCGCTTTGGGGCTTAATATATAGTATCAAATGTACTTTAGTACCATATTGATATTATTTTTTCTTTTCAGTGAGCAATAATTTAAAATTTATTTTTAATGATTCAAATTTTGTTTATATTGTAAATAGATAATATTGTTAGCATAATATTGTTAGATTAATTTTAAAAAATAAATAAAATAGATAATATTTTTGAATTTTTGTTGTCATAATTACTTAAACTATAAAGAATTCCTAATCTTCTCATCTAAAACAATAGTCCTAATAAAAAAAATACTAATTCTACAGATAATTAACTCAAGAGACCGACTGTAATTCAATATTAATTTAGCTAACTCTATCAAATTCAAATGCCAATTACTCTTATTAACTTCTGTAACAGCCTTTTGATACTGCAAATGAGACTATGAATTGTCATTAACCTGAGTTTGTGGATGTCCAAAAAACCTATTAACTCAACATATTAATCTAGTTAAATACCTAATCTGATAGCTACGGCCTTTCTACTCGTCTCAAACTTGAAAAAACTTATTAATCAACCATCAAAACAACAAACATCATTGATCAAACAAATAAATTATTTATAACAACAAATTCACATCCTCAAAGAGAATGGCATAATATCAAAATAATATAGTGTTTAAGGGAAAAAAATTCATGTATGTTAACAAACAAATTGTTCTAGTCAAAACAACACATGACATTGAAACCTAAATAATAATAACAATAATAATAAATGTTGAACAAAATTCGTAAAAAAAAAAGTAAAAAAGGTTCATGTTTCTTTTTTTTTTTTTGCAGAATACAAATTTTAATTTTTTTCATATATAAAATTTTGATCTGAATGAATATTGGTGATGATAATTGTTGTTAATGATTGAAACCAAATGAATAACTTAAAAATGGATCTTAAATAAGGATCTTTGTATTTTATTTTTGAAAGAATTTTACTACCGATTCAACAGATAAACAGTATAATAAAGTAGGTTCGAGTTACCTATCTCGATTCCAGCGGAGGCGCAATCCAACCAACAGCGGAAGACAGCAAGATCAGGATCGGTTTTATTTTGGTCTCGTGAGCAAACTACGGTCGGGTTGTCGACGGGAGTGCTCGTCTATTTTTTAGTCTAGATGCCACACGGATCGACCTCTTCATGCTACTGAAGCATGGTGGAAGGAGATGGATGGAGAGAAAGATAGAGATAGAAGAAACAAGGAGGAAGAATGGTGGAGGGAAAAAACGTTCTTCCTCCCTCTCTTTTCTTTCCTTTTTTTTTGTCTTTTCTCTTCTTTTCCTCCTTTTACTCATATTTATAAGCCCTTAAATGGGCTTGGGCCCAATGGGCTTATTACATAGGCCTTATGGGCCCATCTCAATTGGGCTCGCCAAATGGACTCTGTCCACGATCCCGGTTCATACCTCGACCGACCGAGTTCGGTTCACCCCGCCATGGACGGACCATTTTTCCAACATCTCACACTCGCACATGACGGCATGGTACATCATCATGTAATATGGTTAGCACTCACATAACCATGCTCGATCCTTTGTTCATACAGGCAAATAGATCGTGCGACCAGCATACGATAAGAGCATAATTGTTATACACCTATAAGGGATATATAACAGCTCATTACTCAATTCTGCCAGAAGATTTCTCTTGCAGAACAGCTCCATTCTGTTATAGTGTATGCAACAACAGCACAATCTGCTGGAACGTATGTCTTTCCCCTAGTTCGTAACTACACAATCGCTGCTTTCGAACTTTTCGATCTCATGAAAGCTTTACTCATAGTTTACACATCATGTGATAGATCACATGAGAGCTAGCTAAGCAAACTTATAAGACTAGTGCAAATGCGTCTAGAAACAAACCTCCCCTCTTATACAAGACAATCCACATAGCCAAGTTTACTTGCCCAGCTTGTCACGTTTGGTCGAATCAATCATGACCATTAATGGCAAGCTAAAGTAGCTAAACTCAACTACACGTCTTGAATGTGTTAAGGGTTCTAAGGGTAGGTATTACCGATAACCACATGTTCACGACAGGGTTTCACACTAGGAAAAATGAGATCATTTTTCAATTTTTTCCATCCCCATGGTCGTGTATATAGCACGCATGGTATGATTATGTGTTGTGGTGTTCTTTCCTTCTCTTGGATGAGCGCATGTTTATACAACATTGTCAACACACACAGAAGCTTCGGTTACGATGCATGTCGCCGTTTAACCTTAATCCACACCGTAACAAAATTACTTCTGGTTTTAAGGCATAATATGCTAAAAGTCTCTTAATTTAACATCTGATAAATTTAATGATCGACACAAAAATTTATCCCTATGGCGTACGTATTTTTTTGTACGACTTTTTCTTGCCCTTTTACAATGAACTCACAACTGTAAAATGCAAGACGACATCTTGATTATGAACGCACTCTAAGTCTCTTTCTACATTCAAAACCAGTCTCATCTTAGTTCTCCCCCTAATGAACTAGGAAAACTAAGGTAAACATCCGTGTGAGTGGGTTACTTCTCTGTCCAACATGCTTTCTTACTTAACAATACTACAAATGTCAACTCTCAATATTTGTGCTTGTGTATTGCTCATGATGATCTTATTAAAGATCATGTTATAAGGGATTACATACTTTGTGT
>CAODLS012825454.1:0-15271 GCA_948243855.1 Flueggea neowawraea
GTTGAAATATGACATTAACTGGAAAAATTCAACAAATTTCTCCACCCCAGCCACGAATTCATCAGTTAAAAATCCATTCAAAATATGTGCATACATCCACTCACGCATTTTTTTGTAGTTTTGGTTTCACAATTTATGTAATTTTTCATTGCTATTGCATTTCCATAGTACACATCATTAAAAATATATGTAATATATCAACACAATTATATATATAATCTTATACTAAAAATTAATTCAACTCCACACTAACAAATAATTAAGAACTCCTAATAATAACAATAAAATAAACAAACAAACCAATCAATTAAATAATAATGCATAAAACTATTGAAATGTTGCATTTTTATTGAAAACAGACTTAAAAATTCAATATGACATCCAACTTGGCCCAAAGCACTTCAACTTATTATCCACAACCTCTGTATATTTTGTTTTTCACATTTTTCGAATGTTCTTTCAATAGGCAAGCCATGTACATATAGGCCAAAACTCTTGCGACGTAAAAAAGTGGACGCAAAAATAGCGACTAATTCGTCGTCTTTTTTGCGACGAAAAACTGTTTGACGCAAAAATTGCGACGAATTCGTTGCAAAATTTAGACCAATATCCACTTTGACACAAAACTGACAAGAGAAACTACCTCCACTCTTCTGCCAAACAATTACGATCACATATATTGCAACCGAAGGATCCATCGCTGTTTTGCGTTCACACTGTTTCGTCGCAAATTAAAGCAATTTTCCATTCTTGCGACGGAAAGTCATTCGTCTCAATTTTTTGGCGACGAATTTGTGCAAAAAGTCAAACATTTGCTCTCAGCTTTTTGTGACGAATTCGTCGCAATTTTTGCATCCAAATTTTTTCGTTGCAAAAGGTTTGTCGCAACTCTGTCATTTTCTTATAGTGTGTCATTGGCGTCAAAAATCCTATTTCAATCAAAAGTCTAACACTCTCATTGAAATTTGGACATCGCTATAAAATTGCCATTCAGTCTCCGAACTTTTCAAAATTTACCAATCAGTTCCCAAAGTATTTCTATTATCAAATCAAACCTCAAAATATTTAGAAATTGAATTTAGACTCCAAACTTGTAAAACATCAAGTTTAGTCCTTTTAAAAATTACCTAAAAAGTCCTCTCGATTCAACCGATAGAAATCGAATCTAAACACCCACGTTGATCATAACCAACATGAGAAACTTAAATCTATAATTGGTTTCTCAAAAACAACTCAAAATCATCCTAAATTAGCTCAAACCCATACCAAACCGTAACCCATTCAAAACGACCTTAAATCTTTCTATTATGGGCTTAATCTAGGTTCCTCTAACCTTAAACAATCATAATATAATAATCTCTAACAATCATTCTAACATAAATTAGCAAATCCGTCCCAAATCTGCAAAACCGTTACCAATTGGACCCATTTATGAACAACCTCAAATCTCTACTAGTCAAGCTAAATCTAAGTGTTTCTAGTTTCGATCTATCATGATCTAACATCCTTTCACATCTATTTTGACATAATCACTCAAATCTGGAATCCTAGGTCGAATCTGACAAAGACTTGATTCTAAAATCAAATGCATCAAATGGACGAAAAAGAGTGATTAGAACTAAAATCTTACCTCCAGAGATGTTTAGAAACGTTGGGGAAGCAAAGAGGAAGTGAGAGAATCGATCTGAGAGTGAGAGAAAGTGAAAATGATGAGTGATGGACGAAGGTCAGGTGAGGGGTATTTATAAACCCACCTCGCTGAAAAGCAGCGTTTCACCCATTTTCAACATTTATGGGCATATTAATGCAAATAGTACAACATCTACGCACGTAGAAGAATGCAACGTGTGTGATCATGATCTACGTGGCTAGCTCTCCTATTACGCACACAGATGGCCTACACAACTCACAAACCAACTCGAATTATGCTCAACGTGCATAGATCCCCCAACAACGCTCGTAAACGGCCTCTAGCAAGCCTTACGCTCGTAAAATCACACCTCAAACGTGTTTTTAACTTAGAATCACAAATCTCATCACTCCCAAGACTTAACAACACCCAAACTTGCTTATATATCATCTTTAAACATTCTTAAACAACTTCAAACAGTCAAACATTATCTCACACATTCGAGAATCAAATTGGAAATGAGCTAAGATCATTTGAAATCGATCGACATTCCACCGGGAATCTTGTCGGTACTGTTCGGAACGCTCCAGAAGATTGATCGGAATAGGTGGGGTATGACAACTACTTTGGCTTATTAAAATATGGCAAAGGTCTTGTACGAATTACTTAGCATTGTCATGACTACAGAGAAGTTGCAAAATCGTTTGAAGAATATCAAAAAGAATTTTCAAGAAGGTTTTGATTTGTTCAAGTATGGTGATGGCATGAATGGTTTTGCTTGGAGTCCAATCACAAAAAAATGGAGTGTTGAGCCTGAAGTTTGGGATGAACTTCTGAAGGTAAATTTTATGTGTGATTAATTACCATGTTCATTAGAGTTTTTATATTTTTAAACATTATGTGATTAATATTCATTTTCTTTTATTTTTTTTTATTTTTTATAGACAAAACCAGAAGCACAGAAATGGATTACAACACCATTGTATAATTATGATAGATGTTGATGTTGTTTGCAAAAGATCGAGCAACTGGTGGTGAATCTGCTGAAATTGCAAAAGTGAAAAGACAGCGTTGGGTAGCTTTTAGTTTAGATTCTATTGATAAGATTGATGAAATGATAGCTCAAGAAAAGGTGCATTTGGAAAATTTTGTTAATTTAGATGATGAAAGTGACCATATGCTATCTCCTGAAAATGAATCATCTTCAAAGAGGAAAAAAAGTACAAATAAAAAGAAAGGGACATTAGAGGACAAACATGAAGCTAAAACGATTAAAGGTGCACTTGAATCAACTGTTGACGCCATTAGAGAAGGTAATATGATTTTGGAAAAGAGTCAACCAACTCATTACTCAAGAAAACAAATTTTTGATGCATTGACAGATATAAAAGTAGATTCGAGTGAACTTACTACTGCATATCTTTTCCTTGTTGAGAGCCAAAAGAAGATGATAGCTTTCTTTGAATGTCCATTTGAAAGGCACAAAAAAGTTTTAATGAAAATGATATCAAAGTCTTAAGTTAAGGTCCCAATATTAGTTTCGCTGTAGTTTTTTTTTGTAGGGAGTTTTTCATTATTAGTTATGAATAATATTTAATTTTGTTGCAAATAACTTGCAAATTTATTATCATTTTAAGAATATTTGATTGATTAAATAATTTTATTTATTTTTCATAATTAAGTATAATAATTATTTCTGCATATTTTATCAGAGGGTATAATAGTTTATTTATTTTGTAATATTCTTATTTTATATTTTATTAATTGACATTTTAGATAACCTATCATATTATTTTTTTTAAACTCCCAAGCAATAAAATTTTATAATCTTAACTTATACTATGCTATGATATCTTGGATTGGGCTATTATGCTTTTGGATTAAAATCGTTTATCTTCTTTCAATGGTGGAGGTTAGTTTAAAATTAATGTAACGGTTATAAAATGCCAACACATTAAAAAGTCACTTTTTGTGCATGTGCTATATAATAATTTTTTAATGTGTTGTTGTTTTTATAACTGTTGGATTAGTTTAAAACTAATTGTCACCTTTAGAAAGAGATAAATGATATATGTGAAAAAAACCGTATCTCAACCCATATTATCTTATCCTATCCTATTCCATCCATGCTTGCTAACCTATATGTTAGTGTTGGAATGATTTTCTAGAACAAGATTAAAGCCAAACCTTAAAGGAATCAATTCAAGTCAAAGAATGACGGATTTGTGAAGGAAAACAAGCTATTGGTTGGACACGGATGGACACACGGGCCTGGCGCTGCCTGTGTGCAATGTTGGAGACGGATTGGAAACGAGTTGGGTGGCCACGGCCGTGATCTTGCCAGTACTACTCCAAGACGTGGCCACGGCCTGGGACACGGTCGTGGTCGTGCCCGTGGTGCTCTGTGACGCGTTTTTCCAAGACACTGACGCTCATTTTTTGCTGTTTCTTGATGGTCTCGACCATGTCTTGCTTCTCTTGCTTGTGTCTTGAGTTTATGACTAGTTTAGGGTTCGTTTTAGGGCATTTTGACTTGTATTCCTTGTAAACTATAAATAGGTAGCTTAGGAACAATCTTGGAAGGCTTTGGTGGCCGTTATGCTTGGTTTTGACTCTAAATAGTAGAATTACTTATGTTCTGCCCGTGGACATAGATCGAATTAATTGAACCACGTAAATCTTGTATTCTTATGTGATTTCTCTTTGTTATTTCGCATTCTTCTATCGCCGATTTTTCTAACAAGTGGTATTATAGCCACAGAAGTTTGTTCAGAAACTCTTGGGGTTCGTTCTGCAGAAAGAAGATGTCTTCGTACAAATTCAAGATTGAGAAATTCAATGGATCGAATGATTTCACTCTGTGGAAGTTGAAGATGAAGGCAATTTTGGTTCAACAGAAATGTGAAGAGGTGATTGAAGGTGAAGAGAAATTACCAGTAGAACTGACAGCGAAGGCTGTGAAGAGAGTGCATAGTGCAATTCTATTGAGTCTGACGGATGAAGTCTTAAGGGAGAAAACTGATGAAACTACTGCATCAGACTTGTGGCAGAAGCTTGAGAGTAAGTACTAAAAGAGATCCCTGTCGAACAAGCTTTATCAAAAAAGGTGGCTACATACCTTGAAGATGTCAGAAGGCATGGAGGTAAATGAATATCTTGATAAATTTAATAGGATTGTATTAGATTTGAAAGGTGTTGGTGTTGACATTGAGGAAGAGGATCAAGCTATGTTTCTGTTATATTCTTTGCCTGAATCATATGAGAGTTTTGTTGATACTATCATGTATGGTAGAGATGGAATTTCTGTAAATGATGTTAAGGATGCTTTATTGTTTAAAAAAACTGAAGAACTTAACTTCTAGTTCGGGTGGAGATAGAACTTCTAGTTCGGGTGGAGACAGAGTGGAGTCTGGGTTAACCGTAAGTAGGGGCAATAGAATGAGAAAGAATTATGGTTTGAGGTGTTATCACTGTAAGGAGATGGGGCACATAAAAAAGAATTGCCCACATAGGTGAAACGAGAAGGAATCAAAGGCAACAGTAGTTCAAAATAATTCTAATGAGGGGGAGAGCAGTGAAGTGTTGACAGTTACTGCATGTAGATCTGAAGATTGCTGGGTTATTAACACTGGTGCAACTTATCACATGACATTTTCAGGAAACTGTTTGATTCTTTAGAGAATGGAAAGGCAGTGCAAAATTGGGAGATGGTGAGAAGCTGAGAGATGCATGACGGGATGGTCAGGAAACTTGATGTTTGGTATGTTCCTAGGTTACAGAGGAACTTGAATTCTGTTGGTGCTTTGACTAAGCATGGTTATGTTTTCTCTAAAAGAGGTGGATGAATTCGGGTGTGCAAGAGTTCTTCGGTATTGATGAAGGGTAAATTGTAGAATGACATTTACACCTTGATTGGTAACTCGGTAGTTGCTAATGGTTTAAAGACTATTGTGAGTTCTACTAGAAAACGGGTGAAGTTTGTGATCGAGACTCCAAAACAGGCAAAGATAGATCAGGTTGATTCATGAGGGTTAACAACAAGTGAACCAGGGCATGATAATTGTGTTGGTGATTTTCAAAAGCGGTCACTGGAAGACACAGAAAATATGTGAAGTGTTGCGTTGTTAGGAGTGGATGGAAAGCGAGCTAGTGATGGCAAGTCTGGGTTGGCATTGGTTCATTGTTGCAGGACTTGAGACCCTTCGGGGTGGTGTGGCAGATGAGTGATTCGGGATTTATAGTTGGACAGGGAAAGAAAATTCACTTCAATGTGGAGAATTGTTAGTGTTGGAGTGATTTTCTTGAAGAAGATTGAAGCCAAATCTTAAAGGAATCAATTCAAGTCAAAGAGGAACGGATTTGTGAAGGAAAACAAGCTACTGGTTGGACACGGCCGTGGCATTGCCCGTGTGCAACGCTAGAGACGAATTGAAAGCGAGTTAGGTGGCCACGACCGTAACAGTGCCCGTGGTGCTCCAAGAAGTGGCACGGCCGTGGCTGTGCCTGTGGTGCTCCGGGACTCCTTTTTTCAAGACACAGACGTGCGTTTTTTGTCGTGTCTTGATGGATCTCGACCGTGTCTTGCTTCTTTTGCCTGTGTCTTGAGTTTATGATGGGTTTAAGGTTGATTTTAGGGTTTTCCTTGTCTATTTTGACTTGTATTCCTTGTAAACTATAAATAGGTGGCTTGAGAATAGTCTTGGAAGGTTTTGGTGGCCGTTGTAAGCTTTTGAACACCGTTGTAAGCCATTGTGCTTGATTTTGACTCTGAATAGTAGAATTACTTGTGTTCTGCCTGTGAACATAAATCGAATTGATCAAACTCGTAAATATTATATTATTGTGTGATTACTCTTATTATTTCGAATTCTTCTATGGTCGATTTTTTCTTCACACTATCCTTTGCTAGAACTTCAACGAAGTGTAAAAGCTTATTATAAATGAGACAAACGGAATCTCTCACTCACCTGCTGAATAAAATATTGTCATATTAGTTGCAACTTCACAGTCAACAAGTGTATATAATCTCATGACTACTCCATGCTTACCATCATAATCAATGGACAACTATTTTTCAATGCTTCCAACTTTCTTATTTCTAATTGCTGCCTTTTTTATGCTTTCATTTACCATAAAAATAGTAAAACCCAGATTGTTTCCACCCAAAAATCTGCCTCCAGGAAGCCTAGGATGGCCTCTCATAGGAGAGTCTATAGATTTCATCAGAGCCGATCTGGCAGGACAACCTGAAAGATTTGTAAGACACAGGGCAAACAAATATGATTCAGAGGTTTTCAAGAGCTTTGTATTTGGAGAATATTGCGTTGTGTTGTGTGGACAAGCTGCAAACAAGTTTTTGTATAGCAATGAGAACAAGCTGGTTCAACAATGGTGGCCAGCTTCTGTAAAGAAGCTGTTCCAATCTGGTTTGGCTAATTTAGCTGGTGACGAGGCTAAGAAAGTCAGAAAGATGCTCATGACTTTCCTTAACCTTGATGCTCTCAAGAGGTACATAGGGAGGATGGATTCAGTCACTCACAATCACATTAGGACACACTGGCAAGGTATTTGAGGTTTTCACAACGTGTTAGTAAAATTTTCAGATTGATTCTTCATTTTCATGGTTGCATTATTCTGAATTCTTTGACCTTATGTGTATATTGAAGGGAAAGAAGTGGTGAAAGTGTATGACACGGTAAAGATTTACACGTTAGAGGTGGCTTGTCCGCTGTTTGCGAGCATTGATGATCCAGAACAAATTTCAAGGATTGCTCTAAAACTTGATGTCTTAATTAAAGGGGTTATAGATTTTGGAATAAACATACCAGGAACAAGATTCTATCGAGCTATGAAAGCTGCCGATGCAATCAGGGCAGAGCTTGGCTTGATCATTAGACAAAGAAGAGCAGCACTGCAGAACAAAGAGGTGTTGCCGACACAAGATCTTCTTTCCCATTTGCTAGTGACTGCAGATGCAAGTGGAAGGTTCCTGACAGAAGCTGAGATTGTTGACAACATTTTGCTATTGTTTTATGCTGGCTTTGATACAAGTAGATCAGTCATAACTTTGGTCTTCAAGTATCTGTACCAATTACCTCATGTTTACCAGAAAGTTCTCCAAGGTCAGTCTTGCGTACTCCTCATATTGAAAGTTCTGATTTTGGAAATAACTTTTCAATGACATTTTGTATGGCGGGCAGAACAAATTGGAATTGCGGAATCTAAAGAAGCAGGGGAAGTGTTGACTTGGGAGGATATAAAGAAAATGAAGTTCTCATGGAATGTTGTTTCTGAAGTTATGAGACTATCACCACCTGTAGCTGGTGGTTACAGGGAGGCCATAACTGACTTCACCTATGCAGGTTACACCATCCCAAAAGGCTGGAAGGTATGCTTCCTTCTAGAGGAATTGTCTCATTTTTATCACACCATTTCTGATTGATAATACAATTTGTTATGTAATTGACTAGTTATTATGGAGGGCTGTCTCGACGCACAAGGATCCATCTATCTTTCCAGAGCCTGAAAAGTTTGATGCTTCAATGTTCGAAGGAGATGGTCCTGCCCCTTATTCATTTGTCCCGTTTGGAGGCGGGCCAAGGATGTGTCTAGGGAATGAGTTTGCTCGACTGCAGTTACTGGTGTTTCTGCATAACATTGTGAAAAGATTCAAGTGGGAATTAGTGAACTCTGATGAGCATTTTGCATATGATCCCATGCTTTCGCCCTCTCATGGCCTTCCTGTTAGTCTTCGTTCCCTCAAGTTTTATTTTTCATCAGTTACCCTCTCTATTTGTTTCATTGAGTTTGGTGCTGTATGATATCAAAAATCAACGCCCGGCTTCCATACTTTTCGCCCTTCGTGCTGAATATATGCCAAAATTTTGTGCTCTTCTGATAAGTTCATAAAAATCTTCGGTTCACATTCTTGCAAGGCCAAACATTTTCTGTTATGCACATAGCGACTCACAGAAATATGTATTACAAATCTTCAACGCTAGTCATCCTAAAACTAGGCCTATGAATCGAATGATACAAAGCAAACATGTCTCCTTGAAACAATTAATTGTTCCGTGTTTCCAATTAATACCTTCTTATATGTTCTCCCAACAATAACTTGAACCCTTTAAATTTTTGAAGCAATATTATTTCTTGTTGAATCCGAATAAAGACTTAATTGTGTTGATCGGGTTCTCATTGATAAATGATTCATCAAACCGTTTCAGAAGAGACTCAAGTTCCTCTGATGTTCTTATGTTGGCAAGGTCTGGATCTGTTTGTATTCTGTTAAAAATTATCGACAGCACTATGTTAGATAGCTCAGAATCACTGTACTTTTCTGTTTAAAGAAATACATGCCAGCATCAGTGTTGCATCAGTACCTTAAAATCTTCAAAACCTGCTTCCTTAGCATCTTCAAGTGCAGATAGGCCCGCTTGTATCTGTGAATATTTTCAAGGAATAAATGATCAAATGTTATCTTCTGTCATCAGTACGAGGCTATGAGCCATTTGAAAACTATTACTGTAACATTTGCCTACACACACGAATGCACACATGACAGAACATTAGGTCACTATGATAAGATCAATATGAGGTAAAAAAGCAAGGCCATAAATTTCATCATAAGAACATTACCTGATTAAGCTTTGAATAACAGCAAGCGACATTGTAACTTGCAACTGCAGCTTCAATTGCATCTGGTTTTGATCCTAAGACGGACTCAAATTTCTCCAATGCTTCTTCATACTTGACACTCCTTTACCAACAAAGGGAAAATCATAACAACAAAAGAAACAAAGAAAAATTTATCAAGATTGGATTTCATAAATTCGCAATTAATGATGTTTGTGCATGTCTGGCTATCTGAAGAACCAGATGACCTGCCAGAGCCTTCATGATTTCCTACAAAAGGAAATTGTCTCATAAAAGATAAACTGAAGACATTCTAACAATGCATTAGAAATATAGTCCTAGGGAACAAAGACGACTGAATACTGAATATCAGCACATGTAGCTTGAACTTACGAAAAATGGCACATTCCATGGGAAAACCACAATTCAAAAATGAAAATGACACTACAAATTGAAGGGGGAAAAGATTCTAAAAAAAAACTACTTGTACAGTTGCAGCCCTTCCCGGAGATCCTTCTCACTTTGTGCTTTCTGTTCCTTTTTCCTCAAGTAATTTTGCATCTGAAATTAATTGCAGATTAGAGATGTTTACGATGGTTTTACATTGCAATTAAAATCCTAGCAATAAAAGAAAAGCGTATCATCTGTAGTGATTTAAGAGGCTCTCTACTCACTTGGATTTCCCTCACTCTATTACTAATGACACCAGAATTCCTCTCAGCTCTGATAATTTCCTTTTCTGTTAATTCACCGATATAATCTGTCTTCCCTGCAAATCACATTGAGACAAATATCAATGGGTTGTTGAACTGAAAGTCAAACCACAAATGCATCAAAACAAGGAAGAACTCTTAACCATATCTCTTTTGCATTCTCATGACCAAGACGGATGGTGTACATTGTTCTTCCATACTCAGCAGCCGGCCAAATCTCTGTCCCAAACACAGCACTGCACAAAATTTAGCACTTCAAGTCAAGAATATATTCTCCATGATTTCAATGCTAATGAAAACCTTGTATGCCAATTCTTTCTTTCCCCACCTCGAAGTAGCACATAAAATCATCATTAATATGCAAAAATTACTAAATAATTAAAAGGGGACTCAAATGAATCAGAAGAAAAAGAATTGGAAGGGAAGGAAAGAAAACCTGGTGGCGATGACTTTATCACCAACAGTGAACAAGCCAGACTTATCAGCAGAGCCACCAGGGGCAATGGCATCAATGTAAACTCCACCGTCTCTCCCTTTTGCAAATTTCAGCCCTAAAGGTTGCTCCAATTCAATCTCGTACTCTTCATACTTCTCTTCTTTCTCTTCTTCTTCGCTTCCACTCTCTGTTTTGGACTCCGTTTCTGATGCTTTAACGATCAAAGTTGCTGGCTTCACCAGATGGGTAGTGCTAAAACATGCTGAATTCCTCAGAAGAAAGAAATTATTGGAAAAAAAGTGCTTGCTTTCTGATAAAAAAACATGGGCTTGCTTGTTTGTGATGCTTCTTGGCAATGGCGGTGAAGAGTAGAGTGAAAGATGGCTACTTGGAGCTAAAGACATGATAGTGAATTTGGTATTCTAAAAGAGCTACAAGAGCCGATGATGGAGGCGAAGGTTAGAGCGTTTCTATGAGGGGTAGAGACGTGGGTGAATTTGAATTTTGAAGTGAAAGAAATGGTTGGCAGCAGAATGAGTATGCATTCGGAAGGAGGAAGACATACAGAGAGAGATTGGCCTCAAAGCAGAGGCTTAGATTACAGGAGTATAACTAGTGGCTCAAATGAGTTCTTTGAGTTCTGGCTGAATAGCGTAGTGCCACGTGTCAGCTGCGTGGGATTGTAGGCATTGACATTAGTAACTGTTTTAAGGGTTAATTTTATTCGCGCTCTCTAAACTTATATTTATTTAAATAAGGTTATTAAACTCATATTTATTTTAGGAAGGTCAACAAAAATTGATCTTTATTATTAAGCAGTCAATATGACCGAATTTTAGAAATAGTCAGGGAGAAAAGATGATTAGACATGCTGCATCATTAAAAAATGCAACATGAAAGTTGACATAGAACAAACTCATATTTGTTTCAGGAACGTCATCAAAAATTGATTTTCATTATTAAACGGTCACTATGACTGAATTTTAAAAATAGTCAGGGCGGAAAGATGATTAGGCATGCCACATCACTAAAAAATACAGCATGAAAACTGACATGAAAATCCAACAAAAAAAGACCTAAAAATCGACTCGAACCGAAATCCAACGCAACCTGAAATTTTGAAACCCCTTAACCAATTCAATCATCACAATAATTAAACCAAACTAGGAAAAGAAAAAAAAAACTCAGACAAAAATCATGTCACCAAAGGATCTCAGATAGAGATGACAATTTATACCCTACTCGATAGATACCGACCCTACTTGTACTCAATCAACACGGGTATTACCCGCTTTAACTGGATATGGGTACAAGTACGGATAATGCACACATTTTACTGTGCGGGTAAGGGTATGGTATGGATATAGAAATATCCTACCCGTATCCGTTGGGTAATATCCGTATCTGCGCATGTTATCCATACCCACAATATATATATATATATATATATATATAGAGAGAGAGAGAGAGAGAGAGAGAGAGAGAGAGAATTTTTTAAAGATATATGAATTCTCATATTTGAATAAATTGATTTATAACAAAAATGAGACTATAAATATATTTTGTTAGATATTGTAGTTTTTTTGTAGTTAGAATGAGATGTTACTATTGAGAAATTATTATTATAGTCTTATATTCAAAAAACTTATTATAATTAAAATATTTCGGGCAAAATTTTGTATGTAAAATTTATTCATATAGTATTGACATAAAGAAATTAAAAAGTGATTATAAAAATATCTTATTAGTTATATACATGATATGATACGATTAACACTACCTCATTAGTCATTTATATCAATATCTTTTGGTTTTAAAGTGGTTTTTAGTATAGAACTAACAAACGAGAATAATTTTTTAAGAAATCTTTCGCAACAAATTAGTCATAAAATTTATAAATTAAATTTCATGATATTTAGTTTGTGTTATGATCCTACATATAAATATAAGTTATATATTTAGTCAACCGAATATGATAAATTATTTAAAATATAAATTATATTAATAAAAGAATAAATTAAAAATTAAAAATAAATCAACCGCATAGATAAACATCAAATATTTTATATTTATAACCTAGAAACCTTCAAGTCATAACTTATTACATTACTATTTTATTTTTATATAGTATTTTAGACTATAATTTTTGTATAAATTATTCATCAAGTAATAACTTATTATATTACTATTTCATTAAAAATATTCAATTGCAGATTTTAATTTTTATATTATGTTATGTGAATATAGTATTTCATATTGTTTCGTATAATTTTTTAAGCATTTGTCTTAAATTAGTGATATATTATTTTTTAACTTAATTAACTAAATTTATACTATAGGTAAATAGATACTCTATGGATAAATAAATAATCTGTAAATAAAATACAGATATTTATTTTTATTACCTACAAGGATACAAATAAGATATAAATATAAAATATATAAATTATAAATACGAATAAAAATATTAATATAGACTAGCTATTGTCATCAGTAATCCCAGACCGAATCTTTCTCTCTCCTGTTCTTCATCTTCCTCCTCTCTCTCTCTTTCCATCTCTATCTTTCTCTCTCTTTCCATCTCTATCAGAAAATTTAATAAAAACACAACGAATGCAAGAAAACAAACAATATAATTTTCCAGATTAGGCTCATTTCTTGTATGAATTTCCAACATTAAAAAATTGGAGATTCAAACTTCAGTTCAATTTTTTAAGATTTCATGTTCTTCAAAGAAAAAAAAAACAAATACTGAATGGTACTGAGGAGAGACCGAAATTAAAGAAAAGAAAAAACAGAGCAAGAAAGAAGAAGAAAGTCACATCAGAATCAAGATTGGCATTATTATCTCTCATTCGCTTCAAGAACCCATCAACACCTGAAACCCCACCTGAAATCTCCTTATCAATACTCAAAGAACTCGCTCCCCACGGCGCCGACGACCCCATATCCAACCACGGAACCACCTGGTTCTCTCCATCTTCCTCTTCTTCCATAAAACCAAAACACAAAATATTTATATTATTATTGTTAGGAAAAAACACGGTTTAGAAGGGGAATGTCTAAGAACTTGGAGGAGTGAAAAGATATTATTTTTAAGGTGTTTATTTGCTCTCATTATAACTGTAAAATGAGAATTATTCAAAGTTTAAGTCCCAAATGTTTACAGGTATTTTTATTTTTGTTAAGAACATCTTTTTAATATAGGATGAAAAAATATATTAAAATCAATTAAAATAAACATTTATAATAACTGTAAAATAAAAAGACATGATATTTAGATATAATTAAAAAATATTTATAAAAATAGGAACCAAAAACATAAATGTAAAAAATTAAACTTTAATTTTGAGCTTAACTTTTATATTCTCAAATATCCAAATACCCACGTGTTCATTTTTAATTTTAAATATATCATTTAAAATTCATTTTAATATTCTTTATTGAACTCTATTTACATGTTTAAAAGTCTATCAATATTTAAATAAATATTAGACTCTTTAATTTTTTTTTAATTTGAGACTAATCTTATTCACATTCCACACAAACTACACTAATAATTATTATATTTATTATTAACAAATTTTTGAATCGGCAGCCAAACATGCTGCGAAGCAGATCCCACCATAGCCTCACTAGGCTTCTTGTTACACTGTGCTTCACAAGGTCTCTCGTAGCTTCGCTCTTGTCATTCAATAGCTTGACCCCAAGTTTCATGATGCTGTAAGTTTTTCTTTTGTTTGTTAATTAATACATATTAGTGTGCGACAAGTTGACAAAAACCAAACTGGTTTGCTTTAATTGTTGTGATGATTGAATGGGTTCAGGGGTTTTCAAAATTTTGGGTTGGTCGGATTTTAGTTCTAGTCGATTTTAGAGTCGTTTTTTGTTGAATTTTCACGTCAAATTTCACGTGGCATTTTTAAGTGACGGGATATGCCTAGTCAACTTTTTGATCCTACGATTTCTAAAATCCAGCTATAGTGACCATTTAAAAATAAAAATCAATTTTTGATAATTTTTCTGAAATAAATGTGAGTTTAATGATCTTATTACAATAAACATAAATTTAGAGGGATAGATCATGAATAAAATTAATCCAATGAAATATGTTACCTGAAATTTTGGATTCTTTTTCTTTTGTTTTCCATTTTCACTGACCTTAAGATACACGTCTAAAAAGATCATGACTTCACAAAGGAAATCCCACGTCCTTCTCTCTGTCTCACTTCTTTTTTTTTGGATAAAAAAAAAGGAATCAAAATCAAACCACTGTTATAATTAAACCACCTCTGGACATGCAAGGAGCAGAATATGCATATTCGTCCAAGGAACTTGGTATATACCTGTGGTCAGTTAATCTTGACCAACTTCAAGGCATCAACAATGTTTTAAGAATTAGAAAGTCCTGTTTCGTGTAAATCATTAACCCAAGTAGAAACAAGGGAAAGCTAGCAAATCAACTAAGAGCAGTGCAAATTCAGGATACAAAAAAGAAAATTTGACACATACAAAAGTACAAACAGAAGAGAGTGGTCATCGATAAAAAAAAAAAAACAGAAGAGAGTGGAGGAGTTCAATATGATTTTAGATATTTTACTGCACGCAAAATTTTCTTTTCTAGTTGTCGACATCTCTATACGATGCATGTTTGATGAAATCTGTTTCCACTCTCGTATGAATGAACGAAGGGAAAAAAAGAGAAGATGGCACATAATAATGTACAATAAGATCTGCGACTATTATGCATTAAAGAGTTTTCTGAAAGGTCCATCCTTCCGGTCTTTTGCAGCTTCCGTTAAAGCAAGGAACCTCTTGAATCCTGTTGTAGCTGCACCTCTTCCTAGTGCAGCTGCC
>CAODLS012825754.1:0-10742 GCA_948243855.1 Flueggea neowawraea
TCAATGAACATGGCTCCTGTTTCAATCATATGAGCATGCCTGAGGATTATAGGAATGGCTAAACTCCCAACTGCTGATGCCCCTGTCAGGAATTTAGCAGCATCAATCCACCTGCAAAAAATAATTCTTAAGAACTTATGCTTACAGAGAAACCCAATATAACTTATAAAAATCACTTTATTTTTTATTACAGAGAGTGGCAGACCACTTCAGATAATAGAACATTGATGGTTTCAGCCACTTTAACTAGTGCCTCAGCTGAGATTTGAACCCTAGCCTTCTGACAGGTAAAGTTTACTCAAGGTGAGCATGCTATCCACTGAACCAACAGCTTATTTATCGTATAAATCACTTCAAGAGGTTGAGAAAACAGAGGTGATCCAAGTAATACTTCAAATGCCATTCTACTAATGACCAGATAAATGTAGTACTACAGTCGTCTGTGCTACGGGATGGAAAATTTGATTGTTGTAGAATACAAATGTACCAAAAGAAAGCCAAAATAAATTCAACATTCCCCTTACTAAAGAAGAATTTGTGAGAATGGTATTTATCAAAACACCACCGGATTACTTAAAGAAAGACTCAAAAGGTACGAAGTCAAAAAGCATAGGGGAAAAAAAATGATGCCAACCATCCGAATCAAATATTCACGAATGAGATATTCAATAATCATGCCAGCCACATGCAATTAACATCTTCATCCATTAGACAAGCCAGTCACATCAATCTTGTTACTGATTTTCAGAAAGTTTCAAGAATAGAATATTGCACTAGATACAAAAGTGATCAGAAATTTAAGGAGAAAAAAGGTGTCATATCTGTAAGGGATAAAAACTGCCATATTAATGACATAAAACAGTATATGCCTAATCAATATTAAGAGAGTAATAAGTGAATTCTGGCCAGGAAACAGATTATACAGATTCTCTACTCACCCCCCACCATCTCGGCTAGTTATAAACTGAGTGGTCCCACCACCAAAGAATAAACAAGGCATAGGCACCAAAACATACATAAGAGCTGCAAGAACACTTGACTTGCATCACTTTCTCAAAAGCAATCAAAGCATATAATTCAGATGACAAACCTGATAACATTGGCCACCAATTATTGTATATTGCACAAGCCTGTTGATGGAAAAAAGGGATAAGTTATTAATCAATGAGAAATTACAAAAACAATAAAATGCCAAACTAAAATAGCTAATGCAATCAGCAAAAATTATTGTCAACAGAATAACTGAGAAGTTGCCATCAAATGAAAACACAAATTCTCCAAATGGTGAAACTAAACAACTGTTCCACTTCAGTACTTAAAAATATAACTTCCCTACATAAATCCTCTTCCTCTGTCTGCACTCCCTGAAGACCCAAGTTTAATAAGCTAAAAAAATTAAGAAAAGATTCCCATCCTCCTAGTGCTACGTCTTATTTCATAATTTGTCCTCTGCATCCTTTTCCCTTCCATTTCTATTAAAAAATTCTTGCCACCAACAAATCTTTCTACATCTGAAAAAAAAATTCTGGGCAATGATAATTCCAAGACAAACAAGACTTTAAGTTGCCGCTCGTAAGCAGTATAGACATACCATGGAGACAAATCCTTATCCTTCTTCTTCTCCTTCTAGAATGATCACTTCATTTGATGGGGCTATAAACAACTAAACATGTTCACCTCATTTGATCGGTGTGTAAACAACTAAACATGGTGTCACCTGGTGAGGTTTTGTCCGCATAAAATTTGAAAGCTATATGCCAATCAAAGAAAGGCAAAGCAGTTTTAAAATGTAAGAGTAGAACCAAAAAACCTTTTTCAAAAAGGAATATAAATTATCACAAATCTGATTTCCTGACAAATCCAAATGTAAGTGTTATGCATCGAGTTCAATGCATGTCAAACAAACAATCTCTTCTTTATCCAGCTTAATGTTACTTCTTCAGTTCTCTTACTTACACAACAATCATTCAATAATCCTAGGGTCTTCTTCAGAAATGTTTAAAATATCTAACCAAATTTAGAAATACTTAACCATCAAAGAGCCATATCAAGATTAAAAACCTTTGAGATATCAGAAGTGCCCCTATTCCCATTTTTCTGAGGCTTCTACAGCCTCTCCAGACTCCAATTACTTTGCATTAAAAAATGAAGAGAAAAATAAGGTACTCATAACTTATTTCTTTAAATCAATGGGGCCTAGTTTGCTAATTTCCTGCTCCTTCAGCAACAAAGTGATTACTGAGGACATTCTTTACCAAAGAAAAGATAACACAGATGAAAAAGAGCTAAGAGCTATCTTCACTCTTGTTAAATAGAGCATTCTGTGTTTCACTCTGTGAGCATTGCCCCGCCCCCTCTCTTAGAAACTAGAAAGATTCCAAAACTCCCATTGTGGTACTGCTAAAAGCTAGCCAAAAGTGGAAAGCTCTAAATTTGTCGTCAACTTGAAATCATTTGCTTGACACCAGTTAGTAGATGTCATGTTGGCACATAAAACAAATATTGGGAAAACAACTGCGCAGCATAGGCAACTGAATATGTTTCACAGTATAGACTCTATTACATAAACCTTGCAACCAGTTATTCAAAGGAATTTTTCAAATTGCGGAACTGTGTCATGTTTTTCCTCCAACAACCCTGCTTAACAGGAACACAACTTGGCAATTGTCAATGATATCCCATCTTAGATCTATGGCCTTGTAAGACCCTGTGAATCCCCATGAAAAATCCTCCCAACTTCAGCTTTGAAGGAAAATTTCAGGTTGCCCATCTATGGTCCAACTACAATAACAGAAGATCACTTTCTTGTTTCCTGTATTGATACTAGATGTACTTAAAACTGGACAAAATTCAACTGATCTTACTGCCAGGAGTTCTATAATCTAGACCACTTAGAAAATTACAATACTTTTTACACTGTAACAAACTCAACAAAGATAGGATTAATGACGAGGAAAAGTAGAAAAAATTAAGGCAATTCGACCAGAGAAGCATGTCACATTTTCCTTACAAATAGACCAGCCATTTTCGAACAATATAATTGATAAATTGCAAGAATTAAAATATACATGGACAATTAAAAACTAGATAAAAAGGAAAACTCAGCCAGAAAGAGACATGAGGGACAACATGTTCTCTAATTTCATAAGTTCTGCTATATTGTTAAAATTGAAAATCTGAATCTAGGATGCATTAGAGAATAAGCAACAAAAATTCCCCCCATGACATGCATTTTCTTACGTAACAGAAATCATATGGAAAATATTACAATGTCATGACCACAATATTTAGATAAAAATAATAAGATAGACACCACAAAAGCAGAAGCAATCCAATTAAAAACATACCAATATTTGTAGCAGAATGCTTGCCGAAAACATAAATGCCAGCCCAGCAAGCCTGCAATTCAACAAGAAAAACACCATATGATAAATAAAACCACACTTTCCATCCAAAACCAGCACAAATTATAGAGTAAAGTTCCAAACTTACACTGCACGCGACAACAGAAATCAAGAAGCCCCCAAACAGCAAATGCACCAAGAGAGAAATTAATTAGCTCAACGAATTATCTTAAACAAGATTATAAACAACCAAGCAATATGCAAAACAGAATCAAGCTATTACAGAGAAGCATGAATAGCAGCTGTCTATGAACTAACCATGAAACCCAAGATTCGGATCAAACTAATAAAATCAACAATTAACCTCCTAATTTACTCTAGTTCCATTATCAAACCTAACTAATTCAGATTCAAGCTTCCTTATTCGCACTCAATTTACTTTATTTCTTCATATTTCTCGACAACGACAAAGTAAATCTCTTGACAGGAAAATCTAACCCTTTCGACTTTCGGAGACTAACCAAAAACGTGAAATGAAATCAACAGTTCAATTTCCTCAAAAAGTTCAATCTTTCGCTAATTACGGAAAAAAAGAATCAAAAGAGAGTGGCGGAGAAGTAATCCAATAAAGCATTGAAGAAGCAAAAGCGCTGATTGAAAAAGATGGTACCTTCAATCGTCATCGCCATCGTTCGTCAGCGGGGAAAGCTTCCGATCGCTAGAAGAAAGGAAGGGAAAGCGAGAAACTGCCAAGTGCTTTCCGTTATTATATGCACGGTGGGTTTTTACTGCCTGGTAGTTACCGCCGGTGAAGTAAGGGGAAAAAAGAAGAAAACAAAGAAACAGAGTAGTGGAATTGATTTTTTTTTTCCTCTAATCCTGGGCAAAAAAAAAAGAGATGGTCTTTTTAATGAATCGATTATATAGTATGAATTAATAAAATTATTATCACATTTTTTACCGTAAAATTACCAAAATAAATCAACCCTCCAAAATTTATAGAGAATTTTTATACATTTTGTGTAAGATTTTGTTTCTACACTAAATTAATTAAAAATTATTTTTTATAAAAACGGTATTTACACCAAATATAATAAAAAATTTTCCTTATTTTTTTTTCTGGAATAAACCTTCATTTCATAAATGAAGAGGATACAATCGAAGCCAAAGTTGAAGAATCCTATTGAAAGGACCTCCCCAGACCCTGTAATCAAACAAATCAATAGCCTCGCGAGAAATTCAATGCGCAAGGTGGTTAGCGGAACCAGGAAGAAAACAAAGCCGCTTCACACACAACTCCCTCAAAATAGAGCCACATTCCATTGCCAACAAACTGAAGTAAGACTCACCACGCCCAGGATTTGAAATAGTATGAACAGCATCGGTCTCAAACGCCGCAGTTTTTACGTCATTGATTTAAGCCAGGATAGAATTTCCCAAATACACCAAATTTCCGCCAGATTTGGATCCAAACAACAATTGATCTTCTTGGTAAAGATAGCCACCACATGCCCATTCAGGTCACTAACAACCCTCCCAAAACCAGTGCAACCCTTTTAGGAAAATAAACCGCATCAGAACACACCTTCAACCTGCCCAACTCAACAAACCTGCTAGAACCACCCTCAACACCTGGCATCACAACATCAATGGCCCCATTTCCAGATTGCACAGAAACCTAAGCACACAGCCACTCCTGCAAAATGAGACTTAGCCAGACGAACCACCTCAGCTGGACTCTTCGACTTGCCATGTCAAACCACCTCGTTTCTATTTTTCCATAACGACCACCACACCATGCATGCAAGATCAAGATCCTCCTTGGACAGATTTCTCACCAACAGCGTAAACCATTGAAAATAGTTATCAATGCCAAACCCCACACCACCAAGCCCCACCAGACGCCAAACATTAATAGCAAACTGACAATATAAAAGACAATGAAGCACAGATTCATTCCCAGAACCACATACATCGCAGGTGGGATCAACAGCCACTGCCTTGTCAGCAGCCTCATTTTAGTCGGAATAGCATTCTTAGCAATCTCAACCCTCTCTTAGTAGATGCTCGCTTCTTGCATTGGAATAATGAGGGATGTGGTGGTATGTCTTAGAGACGTTTTTCCGCAGTAAGATAGAAAATGTTTAGTCGAGAAAAACTTTTATTGTGTTTTAAGAAATTAAAAAAATGAAAGTTGTTCAAAAAAAATTTGATTAACAAATATATAATCTACATTTTTTTCAATTTTTTTTTAAAAAAGTATTTTCTAAACTAAATATAGTCATAATTTATTCAAGCGCACTAGGGGAAACGCAGAAATTTAGGAGAGTTTAAATAGGTATAGAGTTGAGATAAATGGTGACGTGGCACAATAGAGAGAGCGTTTCATGATGACCTATGTGACATGATGATACATCATACTCCCCGAACCCAACGTGCATCCTCAGTTTTGAAATACAGATTTCTGCTTGATTTTCTCTGAATGATTCTTAATTAGAATTAAATCATTCCCTAGCATGACTACTCAACTCCAAACTCAAAAAGATACTTTTGAGTCACTACCATTCTAGTATTTGACTGCTCAAACCTAATTTAAAAATGTTGGTCATTATAATTTAATTGCCCAATGATATAGTTTAATATGTCTCCACACACTTGAAAATTTACAAATACAATCCCTAGAGTATGATGGCTAAATTGATGGATGGAAAAGGGCAAAAAAGAAAAAAGGAGAGTAACAAAGTATTTGCTCCATGAAAAATGTGGATTATAACATTTTATTATTCATCATTTATGATTCTTGTTTTTCACATATATACATTAAAAAAAATTAGTACGTTTATCAACTTCGGTACGGTGGAATGATACTTCTCGTTTTTTTTCCAAAGTCTCCAACTCTGAATTTTTTATCAAAAGAGTCCTGGGGTCGGATCCTTAGGGATATTTGCATACCCGTCACTTTTTTTTGGGTCAATGTCACACTGTTTTATAATTAATCAACAATAGGTAAAAAAAAAATGCAAATTAAACCCTCAAGAGTTGCAACTTATTGGTAAAACCAATTGCAACCCAATCCACCTCAACCGGTGACCACCGTACATTATTGATCTCAGCCACTGACACATAACACCTCTCCGGCACAACTTCGTCGCGATTTCCTAACCGGAGTCCGGCCATTCCAACCACATCCCAGATCAAAGCCCTTGTATCATCACCAACAGAGCACAATTGCTTTCCATTCAAAGATGACCAAGATATTGCATTAACACTTGCCTGATGCTTACTCAATTCCGTTAATGGCGTTGTTGGAAATCTTATATCCAATATCACAACCTTATTGCTATCCGTTCCGACCGTTGCTATAAATCTTGGGTCACATTTGTTCCACTCTAGCCTTAATAAAGGATTTTCTTGAATAGGGTTCTCGTAAATTATCGTTGATCTTTCCTTATCCCTTAAATCGAAAACCCGAGCCGAACCGTCCGCGGAAACCGACGCAAAAACTTTGAACCCACCCCATGAAACATCGTACACTTCTTTGTCATGTGCCACTAATTGAGCGTCAACAATTTCTTTCTCAATGTCCCAAATTGCACAAGTTGTATCAACACTAGACGTGGCCACACGGTTTAAATCAAAATCAGCCCAATCGAAGGAAGTTACGGCCGAGTTGAACTCGCTGTTTTTGTTGTTATTAAGAAGAGACTTGAGTTCGATCCTGTCATCGTGAATTTGCCACAGGCGTAAATAGTCTCCGGAAGTGGCGATCACGTCAGGATTCGCTGCATCTTCGGATGGTAAAAACATCAAGTTTGTTGGTGCATAAGGGTGGTCGAAGATCAACCGGTTGTCGGTAGTGAAATCGGATGTGTCAGGATTGAAATGAACGAGTTCGACCTTGTTGCTGTATTCTTCAAGAAAACTTCCGACGGCTAGACGTGACGTTTTGTCTGGCCGGACTGACCATGCTAGCGAGTAAATACTCCATTGAGCTGTGTAAGTGTATATGCCTGGCCCTTTCTCCGTAGGCCTTTGCATGGCTGAAAATAATGTGTATTTTTGTATTCCTTAATTCTGCATGAAGTTAAAAGATATGCGGGTTATATTGTTCAAGCTGTTCTTTTGATGGCGACTGAATTAAGAGAATGGAAAACTTGAGAGATCATTAATTTATTGTTTATTGCTATGAATTGACAAGCTAGCTAGATCTTTATTCATGTGACAATGACCTTATTTATTCGACGTTCGAACAAATACATTTTAACAGTTTGTTGATACATTTTCTATTCTATTATTTGGAGATAAAGTTTCATATTAAAGTTTTCCTAAAAATTAATTAAGAACTGAACACACATAAAAAATTACGTGCTAGCTTACAATAATTTCTTTGACCAATACCGTAAGTGCGATAGACTAGCAAGGCATTTTGCTTTTGCATATAGTTACATATTTAGAAAAGATTATTTTTTTTGTTGAATAGCCTGGTATATATTAAAGCTGAATAGAGCCTGCAAAACTTTTCTCTTGCCTTAGCATTGAATTCGAAACCTCTAATTAAAGAAAAAGAGCCATCGAGTATTGTAGTCATGAGATTAACGAAAACATATCATTACCTTAAAAATCGTTCATCTATAGTTGTATATTATGTGGAAAACAGTTTAATATACATTGGTGGACGATCTAGCTAGCTAGATTAGAGAATAAGGTTAAAGAGAGAGACTTACAACAATATTTGTTCTTCCAAGATGAATGGAGGTGGACGATCTCAGAATGCATGCTTCAGATTCCAGACGAAGTACAGAGAGAAACTTAGGAAGAGGGTCGGAAGGCAGTGGGGTGGTGGGAGTTGGTGGTTTGAGACAAGTGAAGTGCATGAAGGGGTCAATTTATAAGGGAATGTGTAATTAGAAGGGAAGGTGAAGCTAATAGTCAAATAATAACCAGCAGCACATGACAAAATGGTTGGTTTACTTTACTTCTTCCCTTTGTAATTAAGTTTCCACGTTTTCTCATTTCAAAAAAAAAAATTCCACGTTTTCTTCTACGCTATTATTCCTTTCTTTTCCAACATATATCCAATCCTCTAGGATGGTAGGCTGTTGTAAAAATATATTAATTGTAGATCACAACTCACCGTAATAACGGTTATACATATATTTCAATTGAAAATTTGCATTTTATTTTATAATATATTTTTTAATACATTCATTCCTTTGAGTATTATTGTTGAAGATGATGATTATCAGATCCACTTGATTAAGGTGTTATCTTTTTTGGATCCATTAATGATAAGCACGATTTTGATCTTAATTAAAAGGTGTTCAAGAAAAGATTGTAAATATTAAACCACCTTTAATTATAACTTCCAAACTAAACAATGTGGAAAGTATGACACGTCAAATATATACCAATTTCATGACTTGATATGTTACTTGAATTTCTTTTTAAACGTTCTATTTATTTAATCATTTAGTTATATAGATTGTAAACATGAATTAGTTTTAATTAATAGTTAATCAGTAACTTTTTTATTCGATATTAATTAATTAGGAAGTAGGTGTTTGACCACCAATCAAAGACAAAAGGTTTCGCTATTGTCGGTAAAGTTTGAATTTATTTATTTATTTTTAATTTTCTCTCTGTTTTCGTTTCAGCAAGTTGAAAAAGAAGAAATATCCATTTGGCAACTTGGTCGGGCTTGATTGAATTGTTGGGATTTAAACTTTGAGGGAAAAAAAGGGAGGAGAACCAAACAAAAAAGTGACAAAAGGATGGAAAATAAAAAATCGATCAAATTAAAAAGAATAAATTTATAATTTGAGAATTTATTAGAGTAAAATGAAGGAAAAGATTTTTTTTTTTATTTGAGTGCTCTAAGTGTGATAGAAGAAAATGAAAAAAATTACAAAATTGTAATATAAATGAAGGAATATGAAGGAATCAGGTATCCGTTTAACAAATAAACAGTATAAAAGGAGGTTCAAATTACCTACATCGATTCCGGCGGAAGCATAGCAGTAAACAGCAGCTGCAGGATCAGGTTTAGATGTTGGTCTCGCGAGCAAACCATGGTCGGATAGTCGACGGGAGTGCTCGGCTCGTTCGCGGTCTAGATGTCACGCGGATCGACACCATCGACAGACGATTCACATTGCGAGGAGATGGAGGAAGGAAGATGGAGGGAAGGATAAGGGAGGGGAGAAAATTTTTCTCCCTCCCTCCTTTTTTCTTTCCTTTCCTTTTCTTTTCTTTTCTTTTCTTCTCCTTCTCTCTTTTCTTTCCTTATCTTCCCCACTTTCTCCACCTCACTTCCTATTTATAGGAGCCTTAATGGGCTTTTAGGCCTATGGGCTCAAATCAATTGGACTTACCAATTGGTCTCGGTTCACGGTCCCAGTTCACACCTTGACTGACCGGTTCGGTTCACCCGTCATTGGCGGACCGCTTTTTCTAACATCTCTCACTCGCACATGATGGAACCTTAACACGTCATGTAACATGGTTAACACTTACGTAACCATGATCGATCCTCTCGTCATACAGACAAATAGACCGTGCGACCAGCATACGATGAGAACGTAATTATTATACACCTATTAGGGTTATCTAACAGCTCTTAACGCAATCCTGCTAGAATGCGTCTCTACACAGAACAACTCCATTCTGCCGATGTATATGCAAAAGTAGCTCAGACTGCTGGAAACATATGTCTTTCCCTAGTTCGTAACTACACAATTGCTGCTTTCGAACTTCATGATCTCACGAAAACTTTTCTCAAAGTTCACACATTATGTGATACGCTACATGAGAGCTAGCTTATCAAACTTATGAGACTAGTACAAATGCGTCTAGAAACGAACTTTCCCTCTTACACCAGACAATCCATATAGCCAAGTTTACTTGCTCAGCTAGTCATGCTTGGTCGAATCAATCGTGACCATTAACGACAAGCTAAAGTAGTCAAACTCAACTACACGTTTTGAATGTGTTAAGGGTTCTAAGGGTAGGTAGTACCAAGAACCACATGTTCACGGCAGGGTCTCACACTAGGAAAAGTGAGATCGTTTTTCATTCTTTTCCATCCCTATAGTCGTGTATATAGCACACATGGTATGATTACGTGCTGTGGTGTTCTTTCCTCCTCTTGGAGGAGCACATGTTTATACAACATTATCAATACCACACAGAAGCTTCGGTTACAATGCATTTCATCATCTAACCTTAATCCACACTTAACATAATTACTTCTGGCTTTAAGACAAAATATGCTAAAAGTCTCTTAATTTTAGCATTTGATCATTTAATGATCGACATAGGAATTTATCCTATGGTGTACGTATATTTTCATACGAATTTTTCTTGCCCTTTACAATGAACTCACAATTGTAAAATGCAAGA
>CAODLS012825928.1:0-28456 GCA_948243855.1 Flueggea neowawraea
TTTTTGAAACTACGTTCTGAAAATCTTTTGGAAGTTATTCTGAAAATACTTCGGTATTTAACTTTGAAAATACTTTGGTATTTAACTCTGAAAATAAATTTGGAATTTATCTTTGAAATATTTTGAGTATTTATCTCTGAAAATATTTAGGCACTTTTCTCTGAAATATTTTGGAAAATGAACATGAATTTCGGAAAGTATTTGAAAGAAAACACTTTGGTTATTTTGGGTTTGAGAAATTAAATAAGTTATTTAATTTCTTCATCTAATCAATTTTGGTAGTTGTCTGTTGTATGCTCTGTATGCAAAAAAAAAATTGCAAAGTGGATTTTTGAAACAATCTATTTATATATACGGGTGTATATATATACGATATTATTTGGATATATACATGCATGTGGTAGCTTTTGAAAATGTTTTCAAAACTCTTTTGAGGAGTCTGTACCGCTCTTTTGTGTTATCCGCTCACTCTGGAATCTTACCCTTTTATTTTACTTGTCTTTGTTCTACTTCACTTTACAGGTAGTTGATAGCGGACGTTTGGTTCTTCCGCGCTCAGTGAGTGCCCTATTGTTCGGGGCGAATTGTGTTATGTTAGTTGCTCCACACTGGGTAGTTGGTTATGGACTTGCATTTGCTAAAAAAAATGTTTAACGGTTTTACTTAAACTATCATTTAGTATTTTGTTATTACAATTATATTATAATTATATATTCGAGACTATTATTTTTGAAAAATGTATATTTGCTAAATTGTTTAATACGGTAAATAAGCCAATTAATAATATGAATTTGGGTAGTTTCTGTTCTCCGAGGCTTGTGCAAGATGGACCGGGGTTCCACAGACGGTTCGTTTCGTACGCCGGTCGTGGTCCCGAGAATGGGTCGTGACATTCTCCATGCATTTTCTCTTCAACACTTTAAACCCAGACAGCAGGCCCCCAGTTCTATCTGGGGAGGGGCTCTAATGGACCTCCTCCGGAGAGAGCAAGGGCCCCCACCCTAGCCTCTCTCTTCGTGAGTCTACCCCCGAGCACAACCACACTCTCCATTGAACTCCCAATGTATTAAAACGGGTTTAATAAAAATAAAAGAAGTTTGGACGGTTCAAGCTTCTTTGAACCGCGCAAACATGTACTTTTTTATTTTTATATTTTTTTAAAAATCACGGACGTGGCCAAACCATGGCACATTGCATGTGTCATGGTCTTTTTTTCCACTTTTTTTTTTGTAAATTTAATTATACAATTATTTGATTTTTTTTGTTATACAAATTATTTCTCACTTTTTTTCTTTATCAATAGTTTATGTAATTAATTTATTTTTAATAATATTTTATATATTTTTATTATTACGCGTAATATATATGTAACAGTTCAAGTAGTATGTAGTAAATTTTAATTATTTGAGTAAAATCTAATTTTTTTTTATTTTTAAATTAATTATATTTTTGGGTACTCAAATTTTATGGTATTATTCGTAAAGTGTATAATTTCTCACTAATTAAAGTTTTTTAATTGTTTGTGTGAAAAAATATATTTTATGTAATATATATTGTAAAAAAAATAAATAAAAAGTAAAATAATAGTGAATTTTATAGGAGTATTCGATGATAATATAAACTATTAGAATAAATAGTTTAATGAGAAAAAAATTAATAAAAATTTAATATAATAATTATATTTCAATAATTTAAATTCAAAATAGGTTCAAATATTGAGATGCTCTCAGTTTATCAACCAACAAGTCCACTCAGCATACGGAGTCAAAACCAACTGAATTTCTCCCAAAAGATAATGGATTGTACAAAATCAACACGCAAACCCAAAGTAGTGGGGCCGAATGAGAGTCCACACACTAACGACAATGACAACCCCATTTAGCTAGACATGAACATCATCGGAAGGAGAAAAAGGCCAAAGCGGAATAGCCAACTTAGGGTCAGTATAGGTTGATTTGCTTCGAAAATTTGGTTATTTTTGGAACCACATTAAAATTCGAACATTTTATTTTATTAAGAATTGAAGCCAACCCGTAGCTCCAAAATATCTTAACCAAAATCTCTGAAGCGTAGCTATTAGCCACGGCTAAAATTGGGCGGCTAATCCGTACAAATAATTTAAAAATTAAATTCTCAATGTTGATATCCATACTATATTAGCTAAAAAATTTATATAGAAAATCTAATGACCATATCTCTAGCAAATCCACAGTTATATGACTAGAATAAAATAAAATTAATTTTTTTAGTTATTTTATAACTAATTTAAAGCAAGTATTTCTATAATAAATATATGCAGCTATAAATGACTAAAAAAGTTTCACATTAAATTCAATATTATTCCAAAACTATTCCATAGCATATTTTTTGTAAAAATTAACTGCAGTGATCATACGAAAGCAAATGCATTAATATTTTATCCTTAATACCATAATATTAAAGCAATATAATTTTCACATAGTAATAGATGAAGAGAGAAAGTTACCTTACTTTATGACTAAATTTTAATGGCAAATAGGATTTAAACAAAATTGTGTTTCTTTCTTTTGGTCTTGTTAAGATTTTCGTACGTACGTTTATATGGTAGAATATAATTGGAAAAAATTATACAAATATACTCAAATGAAATTTAGAAATTCATTTTTCGACACACACCAAACAATATTCACAAATAGAAACACTTTTGAAACATCTTGCAAAAATATTAGTTTTTTAATTGACTGAGAAATTAACCGAAAAATTGAGATATGTTCGCGAGAAATTGTGATACTTTCACAATAAATTGATTTTTTTTCTCGAAAAAATTAATTTTAGTAAAACAATTATATAATTTCCCAAAAGGTCTCCAGAAGTCTCTAAAAAAGATCTCCAAAAGTCTTCAAAAGGTCTCCAAAATTCTCTAAACGTCTTCAAATGGGAGTTTTCAATTTTTTATAAGAAATTTGGTTTAATTTAGAAGGTCTCCAAAAGTGTCCAATTCACACAATTTTTGTATAAAATATTTGATTCAATAATTTTGTAGTGTAATATTTTTTAATTAAGTTCAATTATTTTTATATATTTTTATGAATTTTACTTTATTTATTGATATTTAATTTGATTTCTAAAAGTCTCCAGAAGTCTACTAAGGTCTTCAGAAATTTACGAAAAGTTTCCAAATATCTCCAAAAGTCTCCAATATAATCACTCCTGCACAAAAAATCAATCTAACTCAACAAAAATCAACCAAACTCAATAAAATTAGTCTGCTAAGGTTTCCACCAACAATTCCAGAAAGTAAATAAATTTTTCTACAATATTTTTTATTGCATACAACAAATCTGAAAATAAATAAATAAAATTAAGGGACGATTTTGTAATTTAGCAGTTAGGGCAACAACTAGGGCTAGCCGCCGCCCCTAACATTCCTCTCCTCCCCACCATGGTTGGCTTCTGTTCTGAGCTCTCCCCTCACCACAACACCTATCCCAATGAGCGACGAGAGGAAGAGAGAGAGGAGCGACGAGGTTACGACCATGGAAGAGAGAGAGGAGCGACGAGGTTACGACCATGGAGAGGAGAGATAAACGATGAAAGAGAAAAAAAATTGAGAAATGAGTGAAAAATTGATTTTTATTTGAATGAATATGGCATTATTAAGATCATGTTTTAAAAAATAGCATATGACAAAACTGAAATTTGAAAATATGGCATTCATCTAATTACTAAACCTAAGATTCCTTTTGTCAAAATCTTAATTTCATTTGAGACATATGGCATAATTAACTCAATATAATTGTGCCTTACAAAGATTTCAAAGGCTCTTTGTGGGCTTAAAGTCATGATCTAACACCATAATTCATCAATTATGAATCTCTCTTAAATAGTATCTCCATTATGACCAATATAATTTTAGTACTTAATTTATTAAACCGTATTAACTAAATCGTGGACCACATTAAAATGATCAAAATTCTAAAATTGTCTACTTGGCCCATAAGAGAACATTATGGCTTATTAACAAGATAATTGTTGGCTAATGTGTATGAAAACACAACGAAATTTTAAAAAACTTTCACACAACCTAATACCCAAGATCTATGCAAATAATCAATACATACAATAAAGAGGGTGTTGCAAATGTTTACCTTATGAAACATAGTGTAGAATGACAATGAACGTAAACAAATCACGATCTTAACGACCCTAATGTGTTTGGCTAGCCACCTCCACATCACCAAAGGTATGGTGTCTTTATCAATATCCACAACTAGGAGATTGCGGCTCAGGACTAGGATTGAATCAGTGATATGGGCACATTTAAGGAGAAGATGTAACTAGGATTTTTGGCAAGGTTGGGCAGTAATGGCAGCAAAATATGAGGCTGCTCTTGCTCGAATTTCAGTAGTCAAAAACTCATTAAAAGATCCTTAAATACCCTACTTCAATTAAAGTTAGGGTTTTCTAATCACACCCAACCATATCTCATTGATTCTCTCTACATTAAGTGAGATATCTTCCTATCTGATATGAAAGATATTGCTCGTCCTGTTCAAACACTCATGGTCAGTCAAACCATCCACTTTAGGAAATAAATAAATTCATTCTTACACTAGGAATAAGCTTAATTAATCATAATTAATTTGAGCTTAATTGCCTTTGGGTTACTTCCCATTAAACTTGTACAAACGCAATATTTATAAGCCCTTTACAACATAAGTTCAAGTTCAACAAAGATTTAAATTTTATTCATTTATCCAATAATTAAATAAATATGAAGAATTCTAATTTAATTAGGACTCATACTGAGTTTCACTTTTGCACTTGAAACCCTTAATAATGACACAAACTTGTCAAACTAGTTTTTATTATTTCTCAAATCCTATTCCTAAAAGGAATCATATCTTAACTAGGAATCCTAGTTTAATTAATAGTTCCCAAGTTACAATCAATTTAGACAACTGCCATAAATTTAAGATTTATTTACTCAATCGATGGACCCAATGAGTCACTTCCCTTATATTACTAAATATGTCAATCTTATCTTCCTCCACCATACTTATATGTTTCATGATGCAACCCAACATTCACCGTACAGACAACCCTAAGCAGGTCACACAAAGCGAAATTAAAGTTACATTACTAATCACGTAGCATGTCGTGGTGATCTCAAGTCAAAAAACTAGTTACACAATCTTCCATTGTTGAGAGGTTTTCATTGACACTCAAGTAATCTATCGTGTGACGTCTCAATGCTTAACTATGAGTCTACATGTTTGCCCTAGATATCACATATCAAATTACTCTAGTGAATTGGAAACAAACAAACCATATAATAGTCTCGCTGATTATCGATACTCAATAGAAAAATCATTGAATATGGACATTTAGGATATAGTGTTCAAGTATCAACGTGTTCCCCAACCCACGAGGCACGAACCTACCGTATCATGAACATCGTTTCATTGATCTAATCATATCAACTAAAATGATTGCATAGATAATATCAATTAGCAAAACAAATACATGCCTTTTATGTTTGATGTTACTTACGTGGTATCTTTAATTGATGGCTGCTAAGACACTTACACTAACAATCTCCCACTTGCATTTAGAGACAACCATTCCAATTATTTTCATACTTGAAGACTGCGTAAGTGATCGTTTAGCATATATTATTCAAGAAGGTCATCATTTGATTTGTTTCTATTTTGATTTATTGATTATACATGTACTATTCATTTAGTGATCGTTTAACTACCCATTCTCAAAAACGCTTATTCAATATATGTATCAACTATACATATTTGAACTCACTCGACTACATTGTTCGAATAATTCATCATTTCTTTATACAAATTTCCAAACTCACTTCTCAAGAATCTTTATTGTAATGGTACCATTATGATCCTTCTATACTTTCAATGAATGTGCAAGAACATTTTATGCTTCTTGTTCTTAAGTAAGGCTCCTACTTCACGTTGCAATTCATAGTATAGATTAAGATTCAAGTATTTAATTATTAAACTCTTTAACTTTATCAAATATGAGATTTGAAATTTAGTCTTGAATCCCTCTAATAAATTCGAATAAGGAAAATGAACGGCTCCCATTAACCCTTAAGAGAACACAGGGTTTGTGATCTAGAAATATTTAGATAATCAATATCATCAAGATGTATTGAATACAATTTAAAAAAATTCCCGTTAAGGAATATGATTTCAACTTTCTTAAGATGCGTGATGCAACTAGATGGTTAATTGTGACTTAGGATGTCTCATTATAGTCTTAACTATATTTTCTCATCCATGTTGTTGTAAAACCAATACACCATCAAAGAATCATTTATATGGCATTGAATAAGTTCACATCTTATTAAATAGCATTGACCCATCTAAATTTATGTTGTGAAATCTTAATGCTTAATTATTCGATAGACTGATTTCACCATAGTTATTACCATGTTACTTGGGATACTATTTAATGACAAATCATCAAATGGTTTCATGTGTATCAATTAAGTTTGCACTTAATTCACACAAATATTCGTAAAGATTTTAACGACATCTAAGAATCATATTGTCAAGTGTCAATGTTATGTGATATCCAAATAGATAGTGATTTCTTTAAACATTTCATTGAAGAATACGATTTAACAACTAATCATCAAAACTTTTGTGTCCAACACTTGTACAAACCTCTATTTGAATGTCACAATGTTTATGACCTATAATAATACAATGAAATGATTGTGACCTTTAAGTAATTTCTTTAAACCTTTTAAAAATAATACTCACTCTAACATAAGCGCATGTGTCCATATAAAACTTCTTTTATATCACACTTGCTCCTACTAATCCTTTGGGAAGAATTAAATCTTGGGGAGTTGTACTTACATGTCATAGAATTTAGCTATCTATCATACTCAACAAGCTCTAAACCTTAATCTTTATTTAATCATGAGCATCGTATAACTTAGGTTAGTGCTTCATTTTGATGAACTAGAATTATTTGTATTTAATCATAGATTAAATAAAACCACAATAAACTATTTAATGTAGTTGAGTTTTAAAGACTATCCGAAAACTCACAAATAACTCATGAATTACAAGAAACAAGTATTAATTAAAATAATGTACCTCATTTGCAAAACTAATAAACAAAACAACTATTGGTTGTTTAAAAAAAGCAAGCTAATATGAAATTAAACTAATTTAATTATCCCACAAGTTTATGAAAATGATAAAACTATAAACATAAACTTGAGCTACTAATTGCTTTTGTTTGTGTCTCTAGTTTATGAAGATCCTTGCATTCGATAATGATGCCTTCACTGCTCATTCCATCATTATCATCTTCTTAAGACTACACATTTCTACAAAATATGAGTTCTAATTCATGTATCATATTCTTAAGAACTAGAGGGATGATGGATCAAATTTGAAATGAAAGCTTTATTTTGGTTCTACTTATAAAGCTTGTCAAGGTACTGCTTGCAATCTTTCTACCAATGCCTAGTATTCCCATAGTGGAGTCACTTAGCATTCTTTGATATCCCCTTCTCATGTCATTTTTTCATGGGTTTGCTTTGCCTAGACTTTCTTATCTTTTGCCTTTCTCGTTCACAACCTTTGGTGGAAGTGGGATTGGACTTGTTAATGCCTATTCTAGTAATCCTCAATGAACGTAAGAACTTATAAATCCTAGCTTCATATGGCCTTTTGGAAAGTGACCTCCAGTATAAGAATAATAATGCTATTGGACTTTATGGGCCTTCGAGACATCATAACTCTTTTGTGTTATATGCTCTAGAAGAAATTCCATGAGATGCGTGATTGTGGTAAAATGTCCATTATCTCACATTGCTTTTGGAGATAAATTAATACATGCTTACCTATAAGCATTTCTATCGTCCCTAGGGGTGTTAGCATTTATCTTCTCGGGCAACTCTTGTTCACAAACGTACGTTGGGCGACCCTTACTCAAGTACAAGTAACCTTTTCTATTATTTTAAGAACAAATCTCAAATTTTGGTACCAATCAAGGAAGTCACTTTCATAAAGCCAAAATGTCTTCTCAAGGATCATATGGAGTGTTGTGCTGGTTACCATTGCTTGACAATATCAATCAACAGAAAAATAGGTAGCAAACACCATTTAAAATAAGGTCTTTTACGTTCAATTGGTTACTTCCTTTATTTTTTTCAGGTCAATTGCCTTCCACATCGACATGAAAACACTCAGATTTTCTCGGTGGGTCAATATCCATATTTCACTTCATCATACATGTGGCCTTTTGTCCATGCAACTCGGTTATCTAGGTAGGCAACGAATTGCCAATTTCACTTTGCAACTCTTGGATAGTTGAATGGCTACCTCTTGTCCTAGCTCATTGTTAACGAACTAATGCCCAATTATTTGCTTCTAGATATGATGGATGTCTTACTCTAATGGTTACCATTATAGAACTAATTAAGGCTTAGACCTAAATGCACTACAAGGATGAAATAAATACATTACATTAATGTTTGTTTTTAATCTCCAATCCAATAGGGTTGTAGGGTTGTACAATGGATGCATTGCTCTAATGGTTACCATTGTGAACCATGATAGACATGACTAAGGTATACACGACACCCTGCTTTGGCAGAACCTACCAACGCCTAACAGAGCCTTTATGCATCACTGCAAATGGAAGACATCACAATTATTGGACTTAATATTTTGTGGGAGGGATTTTATTCTTCAATTTAGAAATTAATTGAACAACCCTACCATGTGGTTACTAGCATGACACTCATTATCACATAAAGAAATGTAAATACAATTTAAATAAACACATTCAAATGCATAAAAATAAAGCATGACATGTTTATGGCCTAACTAAATCGATTCCCTCGAGCTGAGATAGAATCGACAAGGCAACCTTAGGGATACGTATTCACCATCTTGAGTCTTGCATTATTTGGTCTCGATCTTCAATGCAATGCTTGAAATTCTATTCTACCTATACTACTTTCTATACTACATGCAATCACATTACAATAACAAGAAAACTCGAGTTACATTTGAGGGGATGAGGTGAGAAAAGAATTTACAACTCATAATATTTAGATAGAGCCAGACACATAAGCACTATACTTTATATTGAAAAATGCAAACCCAAATAGTAAAAGGCAATCCGATTGGTCTTTGAGCCACAACCATGCAACATGCATCACTAATCATGTACACGATCATACATCACAGTCACAACACTAGTAAAATAATTTAAACTTACCAAGTAGGGTTACCAATGGATTCATGATCTCTTTGCATGATTTGTTCAACTCTTGAATAAACAATACAACTAGTTTCAAAATCGTTTGACCAATGGAGAAATTCAATTAAACAATTTAATTTAAATGTTTTTCTCAATCTTGATTAAAATAATTTTAATTGAACATACCAATTAAATAAAACAAAAAATTTTAACATGTCATTAAATTTAAAATACCTTTATTTTAAAGAAAATAACAAATTAAATAAAATAATTATTTTTTATCAAACTTAGTTAGGTTGCCAAGTCGACCCACCACCAGGTCTAGTCATACCAAACTTGGTGTGGTCCAGCGCACGTCGGTTGAGTGTGAATGCACGTTGGGATAGTGTGAACTCACGACACACATTAAATAGTTTAGCTTGTGCTTTAGCATGCTCCATTCCAGATTTGATTTCATTAAATCAAATTAATTTCCAGGTCTGATCAGATCTATTTATGTTTCCAAAATCTTTGCAGAATAATCGAGCCATCGCAGTATGCCTCGACAGTTCATAAGTGCTGCCTTGGACACTCCATCGCATTGTGCTTTGCTGGCAGTCACTAAACCAAGCTAATGATCATCAAAACACATTCATACCAATTATTTAATATTTTCAAATTAGTAGCGATTAGATCGAATTTAATTCCCCGGCTTAGATTTTGAAATCATTGTTTTACGACAAACTAACAATAATCACTTCATAAATTTCACTTCGAACACTTAAAATCTTCAAACTTTTTGAACACCATTTTCAAAACAACAATACAATATCATTTTGAAACCAAATCACAAAACCTATTCATCAATTATAAACATAACTGAATAACATTACCATAAACGCAATAGATAACTACAATATCTTGCATATAATATATATTGTATCGATTTTTTGCAAGCAACTCTGATACCACTGCTATGTAATGTGTATGAAAACATAACGCAATTTTAATTTTTTTTCACATTACCATGATCTAAGCAAATATTTGTTACATGCAACAAAGAAAGTGTTGCGAATGTTTACCTTATGAAGCGCATCGAAGAACGATGACGAACACAAAAAAAAATCATGATCTTGTTGACCCCAATGTGTTCGACTAGCCACCTCCATGTCACCAAATGTATGGTGTCTCTATCAGTATCCACACCATGTTGGTCCTCGAACATATTTAGGAGTTTGTGGCTTAGGACTAGGATTGAATCAATGCGCTATGGACACTTTTAAAGAGAATGTACTAGGGCTTTTGTCAAGGTTGGGGAAGTAGCGATAGTAGCATATGAGGTTGCTCGTGCTTGAATTCCAACAGCCAAAACTCATTCAAAGACTCTTAAATATCCTAGTTTTAGGGTTAGGGTTTTCTAATCACATCCAACCATGTTTGCTTGATTCTCTTCTACATTAAGTGAGATATCTTCCCATCTTGTAAGAAATATATTGCTCTACCTATTCAAACAATCCATACCCTCTATTTTAGGAAGTAAATAAGCTCATTCTTACTCTAGCAATGAGCTTAATTAACCTAAATTAACTAGGGCTTAATAAGCTTTAGCTCTTTGTCCATTAAACTTGTACAATCGCAATATTTGCAAGTTTGTTGCAACATCAATGCAAGTCCAATAAATACTTGTATTTTACTCAATTATCCAATGATTAAATAAACATGGAGAATTCTAATTTAATTAAGACTCATCCTGAGTCATCTTAATCAAATTAGGACTTTTCACTATTACACTCTTAACAGTGACAAAAACTTGTCAAACTAGTTTTTTTTTGTCATTTCTCAAACTCTGTTCATAATAGGAATCCTATCTCAACTAGGAATCCTAATTTAATTAGGACTCTCAATATTGAGAATGATCCAAGTGTTAGGATCAATTCTATGAAATTATTAAATGCTCATTAGTTTCCATTTGGAATTTATCCTAGTTACACTAGAACTCTCATTTCATTTAGGAATCCTAGTAAAAGTAGCACTCCCATACAAAGTGAGATTTGTAGGTTTCCAAATTCATTAGGTTTTGTCTAAAGGTGTCCTAAACACTTAGGTCACCTTACCAATGATGTTCTAAAATGAGTCAAAATAGGATTACTAATCAAAGTAGGATTGCTCACTTGGACATTATTTATCACATGAATAATATTATCCTTACAACGTTTATTATATCTGACCCTCTAAGCCCTCACTACCGAGTGTAATAACATAGGATTGACTCTTAAATTACTTGGTAGGATTAGTCCTAGCTAGCCATCATACTCTTAAGTCAACCCAAGTTTTCGTGGAGTGACTTATGCATGTCATGAAAGATTATCGTGTGATTTGGTCCCTTACCATTTCATGTATCTTCAAGTATAGGGCATGTATTGTGTTAACCACTCACCTCAAAACAATTCATTAATTATCGAGATAAGAAAAACTTCGTCGAATTGATTCAACTTCTCAAGTTGCAATCAATTTAGAACACAACTATGGATTTAAGTTCTCTTTACTCAATTGATAGGTCCAGTGAGACACTTTCCTAATATTACTAGGGGCAACAATCTTATCCTAATTATTCACCATAATTATATATTTCATGATGTAATCCAACCTTAACTGTATACACAAATTTAAGCAGGTTACATAAAGCAAAATTAAAGTTGCATGACTATATATGTAGCATGTCATAATGACCTCAAGTCAGAAGACTAGTTATGCCATTTTCCATTGTTAAGAGGTTTCTATTGACACTCAACTAATCTACCAAGTGGTCTTTCAACAGCAGGTTAGTCCAACACTCATATTAATGCTTAACTATGTACCTATATATTTAGCCTATATATCACATATCTACTTTCCATGGGGAAATGAAACCAAATAAACTATGTAATAGTCTCATTGATTGTCAATGCCCAATACTGACAATTATTAACTATGAACATATAGATATAGTGTCCAAGTACTAACATATTCCCCACCAACCAATGTCCACGAGGCACCAACCTATCATATCATGGACATTGTTTCATTTATCTAATCGTTTTCCAACCAAAATGATTGCATAGATCATTTCAGTTAGCAAAACGACAAAAGCCTTTTATTTTTTATGTTACTTATATTTTTTCCTTAATAGTTGGCTCTTAGGACAACTACACTAACAATAATATGCATAGTAAAAGTTAAATTTTTTCTTATGTTACTCACCACATTAATCATTATTAAGCAAAAGACTAATGAAGATCGAACACACAAAGTTATAGTGGTTTGAGGCTATTAATAAAACTCATTATGTCCATCCTTTAGCTTCTTCTAAGCTTGCCGTTTTTCACGCCAACACTTTTACAAGGCAATCCTTACAAATTCTTTTACATTTTTAGTAATTGAAAATTTCATAGCCCTTATCCCAAGTTGATTTTGCTCAACTTAGCCAACCAAGCTCTCAAATACAAGTAAAAGCTACATACATAATGATAATCACTTACAAACAAGCTTCTCAAACTTACTACAACATTCACAATATGTAACTTCGATTCATAATAGGTGTATGGAGTTATGTGTGTCTCTCACATGAGTTTCCATAATTTTTTTATAGTCTCTCAAAAAGAAATAACCATTAGAGTCACCTTCATCATGTCTTGGACTCGAATCCCTCTAAAAGATATAGTGTCTCTAAGCTCCCTACAGCCAGTTCACAAGTAAGAAACAAGTGTCTCTTATGACTAATTTGAATCCTCCCTCTTAGCTTCTCTATTGTATTCATATAGCCATTTCACATTTAATAGACATGTGAGTCCTCTAATGTGAAGTAGGTATCCTCCTTAAATGTGACCATTAGATAACTAACTTCTAAGATTCTTGATGGCCTTTAACTTCTCACAATCTGAGAAAATAACCTTCTTAGCTAAAGTGAATTTGTTGTGCCTTAATTTCCTTGAAATTCAAAAATTCAAATTCCTTGAAATCTTTGATTCGACAATCTACTATAGCGTTGCTCTTCATACGAGTCTATATCTAGGATTCAACTCTAATTTAAGACATATACAAGTCTTTCGTTCTCGTTTTCACCATTGAGATTTTCAAATCACTTAAAACATATTCATATGCATGTATAACACCTGTCTTCTGAGACCGATCTCGTTATCTTCTATCCATATGCATTTTGACTCTTTCTTGTACCTTTAGGATTTCATCCAAACTTTTTCAATGAAAACTTGGAAAATTTCATTAATAATAAGAAACAATATATAAGTTAGAGTTACGACTGGACACAAAATAATCAACCATAGTAAATGATTTGCTAATCATGATATAAAAATTTTAATGTAAAAGGAATTCTGGAATAATAGAAAACAATACAAACATATACCACTAAATGGAGACAAAGCTTATCAACTATTCTAGTAGGAGGGGCAAAATCCAACCATATTGCCACTATAGCCCTGGAAAGAAAAAGGCGTTAATTTTGCTATCGATAAGGACTAAGTCGGCCCCATGACTAGGGACCAAATGAAAGATATGTAGAAGTAGTTAAGATGGCAATATTGAAGGAGAAGATGGCAAATCTAAAGGAGTAAGACATGCTCAATCTAGACTGTCGCCATCACCATTCTGAAATAGCATTGGCCATACAAGACAACCAAAACATAAAATCTACACCACAAAAGCACTCCATGGAAAGAGATAACAACTAAGAAAAATCAAACATGGGGAAGAAAAAAAAGACTAATTACAGAGTGAAATGTAGAGAGGGAAGGATATATATGAGAATATTGGGCATATAAGTCAAAAAGAGAAAGGCTTTGAGACTTTCGTCGACAAGAACAATGCTAGCAGCAACCCTTGTTACAAACATAAGAGGGCAATTAAGAAAGTGCATGGTTTTTTCACTGATGCTTTTTAGCATTTCGTCCAACTAGACCTTTAATTCCTTATCATTCCAAGGTTTGCTCATCACTCAAAACTCTATGGTGGACTTTATGTTAATTATATTTGGTTCAATATTCTCCTCCTTTTTATGATGACAAAACTTAGAGAATAACCTTAGAATTAAGTTTCAACCTCCCCTATATCTATTACCTGAAAATTGATTTAGATCAAGATATTCCAAACTTATCTTGAAATTATTGTTAGAAAAAATCTTTATTATTGAGACTCTCCTCAATATATTATCCATTTTAACAAATATTTTAAGTATAAGTGACAACTTCCTTCCACAAGCGCACGAATCGTTACAAGTAATAGTATCGGACAATTGAGCCTAGAGTATCCTACCTAAGGGACAATATAGATTATTGTTACTCATTATCACTCTATTATCCACCCTAATCAAACTCATATGATCACAAGACAATCAAAACATAGCACTAAACTAAAGAAATAAAAAACAAACTTGTAATTCATAACAATAAATATAGCTAATTCAACTACTAACTAAACCAAGTAAAAAGTAAACTCAAAGAAAGTGCAATTAAGTTAAGGCGTTGCTTGACTATAATCTCTAAAATAGTTCAATTATGGTTTATTGTAATATTCATTACCTAAACAAACCATCTAACTTAACTTAAGTGAAAATTGCAAAATTACCACACAAGCTTTCTCAAGTCATGCATGACCAATTACTTAAGGTGTTAATCCCTATCTCTAGTGCAATTAACAAATTAGGCAATGCATGAAGCTCTATCAATTTCATTAATAAAGACACATCAAAGTCATGACTACCTCATGAAGAAAAGTCTACCTCTAGAACCCTTCTCATTCAAGCTTACTGATTTCCTAGCTTCAATTAAAGCCCTTTTTCAAGTGTCCTTTAGTTATCAAAATACAAACCCCTAAAGTAGCTAATTTCAAGGAGTTTAAGCAACAAGTTGGTAATAAACAAGCAATCAATCACAAAATTCCTACCCTAGTTCATTTAGCCAAACATCAAACTACTCTAACCTAACAACAATTTAAATCCAACAAACCTTAAGATAAACAATAATAAAACACAACCCATTAATGAAAATAAAAAAATAAAGACAAGAATTAAATAAAAGTACTATTTAATTGAAGGGGAAATAAAAAAAAAAAACACAAGGAGTTCCTTGGAGAGAATTCTCCAAAATAGCTTAACTATTAATTTCCTACATTGTGGCTAGAATGTGTAGAGATTGATGACAATTGAGAGAATTAAAATGTATTAATAGTACTATGGTATGACACCAATCCCTAAGCTCAAACACCTAAAAGGAACCTCTTTAATTAAAAAAAGACAAAATTTTGTAGAACACACTAGAGGGGGCTGAATAGTGTGCTTTGGCACTATGTTGGAATTTCTCGGTTTTGAGCGCGTCTTTTGATCTCTCTTTGATTAGCGGAAGCTTGTGTTTATAAGTATATAGAGAGGAATAAAGAACACCGAGATATAATGGTTCGACAACTCTCTTGCTTACGTCCACTACCTAAGTATACCCATTTAGGCTTTTCACTATTTGCCTCTCAAAGGCTAATTACTTTTCCAAGGTGTAGTAAGAACCTTTACAACCACAATCACCTTTCCAAGGTATAGTGAGAACATCTACAATCACTTTTCCAAGGTATAGTGAGAACCTCTACAATCACTTTCTAGCTAAGTGAGAACTCTCCCTAAACTAGTTGTTTTCTCTAAGGTACAACTATGCTAAACCATTTCTTGCAATCCCATTGATTTCAAGAAACTCAAACAATAGTATAACTATTTTGAACACAAATAGAAAGCTCACAATATCTCACAAGAGCATCAAAGACTATACATGAATAATGAATGCTCTTAAACAACCCATAAAAGATGAAATATGCTTCTTGAATGTTTGTAATGTGTGTGAGTTGGTTAGGTGCATGTAGATATGTGTTTCTGATGTGTTGGAGGTGTATTTATAGCCTCCCAAAGTGAACTAGTTGTTGTGCAAGTTGAACTTGTCATTATAGCTTTCAATCACATCAGCATCATTATTGTCAGATGAGTTGCATGCATAACTTGTGCTCGTGGTGTGTACGTCACTCCTTAATCATTCCAAATCAGTAACCATTGTAACTTGTCAGTAGCAGTTGAGATGCCAAAAATTCTGTGAGTAAGTGTGTCCTTGCATGCACAACGTTTGTGTTCTTTGTTTCAACAGCTTTTGTTTTCTCTTTTGTGAACACTTATGTGCACAACTGGCCCATTGCGCGCGTAACTAAAGTTTTACGTGCGTAAATAAAGCTGTTCAATATTTTGTGAACATCAAAATTAAAGACCATATTAATGCAAGTCTTCCTTGACTCAACAAATTTTACTCAATCACATGTTGCACCACCTCATCCATCTCAAGACATTGAGCTGTCATGCCTCCCTTATCCACCATGGGGCATAGTGATGACCACGTAGTATGGTGACTAGAGCTTCCATTCACTATGGGGTAGAAGCCCACCATAGCATATGATGACTGCAGTCTCTTTTCACCATAGGGTAGAAGCAAACTTTACCCCATGTTGATATGCCATACTGACTTCTTCAAGCTTTTATGCCCTCTTACTTGATTCTTTTGAGCTCCTTTGTTCAATTCCTTATTTTTCATTCATTCATTTGCAAGCAAATGTTCTTTTCACAATAAAACATAAAGTGCGTAAGAAATTGGGAAAATTCAATCAAAAATGCCAAACTAGGTTGAATTTCACAACATTAATTGATAGAAAATGAATGGATCAACTCCCTCACATTTGTTCATTTGTATGTCCCATCACTGTTCTCCTCTTCTTGTAGCCAACACAACTCTCCCTCTATTTTAGAAAGTGGCTTTTTTTTGTGGTCTCTTTAATTGTCTCAACTTTATTAGTGTTTATGTATTTTTTATTTATATTGAGATACTATTGGGCTTCCTATACATATAAGGAGTCCAACTTATTCAATCAAGACTTATATTTCGAATTGAATTAGGCCCAAGGATAAGATACTCACATTTTGACCAATCTGAGTTCGAATCTTGACCCATAATAAGCGAACTTACTTTTTTGAACAACTCTCATTGCACATGATAGAGAAATATTCACTTAAGAGTGTATGACAGAACAACATCCAATCACAAGCAAGATCTTCAGTCATACATGCAAATATATGGAGCAATCAACATATGAAATTTTTCCATACTCCAGTTAAAAATATATGGCATTTGAAAACCAAATCTTGCTAAAATTGTATATTATACCTTTAGATGTCTTTCACAAGCATCGCTTTTTTCCTTTTGAGCTAATAAATCATTCTTCATATTCACTATTATGTTTCAACTTATAGAAACTATAATAGGTGCTAGTGAACCACAAAATGCATGAATGAATCAAATGCAATCTTTCATGCTTACATTATATAATCCATCATGATCTAGCTCACTTGTCTAGTAAGCCCTACCAAATCGAATCACCCATGACCTCTTTGTAACACACTAAGATAGCCAACTAATTCATACTTCTTGTATATTTCAAGGGTTTTGTGGATAGTAATATTGAGAACCTCATATCATAGCAAGGTCTCACATTAGGAAAAGTGAGATCATTTAATTATAGTGAATTCACATCCTCTTGGTTGAATATGTACACATGGTATGATCATGTACTATGATGCTATTTCCTTCTCTTAAAGAAGCATATGTTTGTTCAATAATTTTATTAACAGCATATATAAGCTTTAGTTATAATGCATCATGGCATTTAACTTTGGTTTGCCTTTCCCTATGACTACTTCTGGCTTTTGGGTAGAATGCTTGATTTACTTGTGATTAAGATTATGCATAATCTTTTCGTGGTCTCATTCTATGATGTACAATGTATAGCTTGTATGGTTTCATTTTACACCTTAGCAAGGCTTTCCTTGTATTTTTTACAAGATGCCACTTTTATTTTGAATAGGTTCTCATACTTATTCATCATTTGTCAAAATTTCCTTTCATCATAGTCTTTGAAAAACAGTGACAAATCAAGCTAAACACAAGTGTGGGTAAGCTACTTCTATGTCCAACATGCTCAATCAACAATGGCAATGAAAATTCACCCATAAACATTCATACTTGTGTATTTCCTAAAATCAACATAAAATGATTTTACTAAAAAATCATGCGAAGGGATAACATAATCCAAATCCCACAAAAATCTTATGAGGCACGTCTCTTGTAACAAGTTTTGTAAATGGATATACTATCACGTTTTATGTGGACATGTACTCAAAATTCACCTTTCCTCATGCAACTATGTTCTTTGCAAAATGACATTTGATATCGATTTTCTTAACTCTAGTGTGGATCATTTGATTCTTAAGCAATTGAAGTCTGAATATCATTGTACACTGTCACCAGCTCCTCAAAGTTGGCTAGTTTTAGTGGTCCATAAACTACTTTAACCAACCTCCTTGCCCTTTTTCACTTTAACTAATTAAGCTATGAACTCATCTTCTATGGTAGCCTTTGATACACATGTTTGTTTCTTAATTTTCCACAAGAGGGTAGTAGGGCCAAGTAAAAATACATAACTAGACATGGACCTTTTCTTATCCACATCACTTATCCAATTGGAAACTTTGTATCCTCTCATTAGCAAATCCTTTCTTTGAAAACATAGTCCATAATATGTTGTGCCTTTAAAGCATCTAAGTATCCTATTGATTGCTTTCCATTGCCTTTTTCTTGTGTTGACTAACATCTACTAGCTATCCCAATATCAAATTAGACGTTAGGCCTTATACACAACAAGGCATTCACATTGTTTCCTTTTTTTTGGATTAGACTATTAGGCATTCATATTGGAAACATTCTTCGTATTCGTCTCTCATAGTATTTATGGACACATGTTCTTGCAATGAAATAGATTCTTAATCATGAGGTATCTGTATGTTTGAAGTTTTTCATGTTAGAGCATTTAAAGGAGAAAGAGATAACAACTTACTCTAGCGATCCTTAAAATCTCAACTTCAAAGACGTTCTATATCTTTCCTCTCAAAGTTGGACAATAATCAATCTTTGGTGCCATTCACTTATGCAAGGACATTACTAGCTATGAGTCTACATATAAAGTTTAGAATAATAAAATTCAACTTTATAGCATGAACTATCACCATAAAAAATATGAATATACGATTGCCTCAAAAAATGTTCAAGGTAAAAAAAACCTTATGTTTTTTGCCTTATACGATGAAACCGTTAGATTAAACCACTCTGATTTCTTCGTTCAATTCTCCTTTGAGAATAGGAGTATTCACGTCCATTTGATTTAGCTCAAGTTAACCTGATGGAGGAAAAATTTATAATAAGAGAGAAATCTCCTCAAAGTCTTCCCCTTTTTATTACATAAACCTCTTTATGATTGTCGATGCTCCCATTTGGCTTTTCGCTAGATTTTGTGCATCAATTTATTTCCAATAAGTCTTTTCCATTTAGGCAATTCAACCAATTCTCAAAATAGGTTCAATCTTACAAATGCCATTTCATTTTCCATTGATTTAATCCATTAACCTTTTTCTAAGAATGAGAGAAACTCTTGCATGCTTCATGGTTCATCCCAACTTGTGGGTTTACTAAAAAATGGAAACACTCGATTCATCATTGAAAAAATGTCATATTGAGACTTTGCCTTTTTTAGATCTGCACAGGTTCAATTCTTTGATAGATACGTTGCATATGTTCATCAAAATCTGGAACGCTCCCACTGGCATCAAGTTTGATACCCTTAGTGGAATTAGGGATCATAATCCGACTGAAGTGAAGATCACATATTCACTAGTTTAAGGTAGATGAGGTAGATGATAATGATCCTAATGATGCTAGTTCACAAATCTTTTGGAAGATGAAATCATTATCCACTTCCCCATATTAGAAAATCAATTCTCTAAGAATGTGACTTCTCACTTTCTATTACTATGTTGTTTTCCTTGTTATCTCATGGATATATATCCTTTAACACTTCAAACATCCCATATAGATACTCTTTTTACATGTTGGTCCTCAACGACCCTATTTAATTTAAAGATATCATGTGTATATGAAGCACACCCATGGTTTTAAACAACTTAGGTCATATTTTTAACTAGTCCATATCTCATAAAATACTGAAGCAATAGACTATGAGGGCACATCGTTCAGAACATAAAATGGTTTTCACCATCATATATCTGACCACATTGAGAAGTTTCATTTACGCTACATCATTTTGTTGCAAAGTGAGATAATAGATATCTAATGTTCAATTTATCATATAAAGCTTTGAATTTATCCAATAAATGTTCACGACCTTGATCAAACATCAAAGCTTTGATTGATTCTCAGTGTGGTCCACAAACCACTCAAAGCAAATCGATGCTCCTAAACTATCAGAGATCAAAGAGATATGACCATACCTTGTAGAGAAAATGATGATATGGTAGGCTCATGCCTTGTTCTCTCATTCATTTGAACATGGAAGTCAAAATGGATTAACAAAAACCAAAATTTAGATCTAGATTATTTTCTAAATGGTTTCTTGACTAGTTTTCTTTTATGCAATGTTTGCAAGTAGGTGATTCGAATTTACTTGGATTACCTAATACTTTGAAGTTTGCTAATCGATTCATTTTATCTTAGCCAATATGGTCCAATATTAAGTGCCACAACTTTACATCACCTCATGATCATTTGAAGTATTAACAAATGAAAAACTATAACTATTCAATAGGAGGAACATAATTATAAAACCTTTTATAACTAAACCAGGCCGCAATAGTCCTCACTCAAACATAAACTAATGTTCTTACCATTAAAATAAAGATTGAATTTAATCTTTAATGAGATTAAGACAGACAAAAATGTAAATTCAAATGTGTCGATCCTTTAAATCCCACTTTTGTGTTATTCCTGACACATATCCACTTTGTTCCTCCATAACTCATTGGAATTCAATGAAGGCTCTTGATTTATCCATTATGTGGTCCCTTGCTCTTGAATTAAACATCCATAAATGATGAAATTCAGTTAAAAACTTAAATGCATAGTCTCACTCACACATGAGTTTGGGTAGTGTACATTTTAGGAGGGAGGTGCAATCTCTTGCATAATAGCACCTTTATTTGGTAATTAAAAGTTTAAATCATGAAATGCTTATATTGTTCTTGTTATTGGACCTCTTTTTAATTATATCTAGTCCCTTACTTCTCAAGTTCTTGAGCAGTTGTTTTTCCCTTGTTATCAAAAGCATATGTACTTCTTTTTCTTTGGGATTCTTCCAGTAGAATAGGACCTTCATCATATGCACCTTACCATTGACCTTAATATTTACTAAGTGGTCTTTTTCAACTTCAAGGTGATTAACGTCATCGTCAAAATTCTCGTATTCTTTCGTTAGAGTTAGTTGTGAGTTATTTGCAACTTAATAAGCTCATAACTACTTGGTAAGCAATTGATAACAACTTGGACCTTGTGCTCCTAGGTCAACTGATAATTAGCATCACAAACCTCAGTAATCATGCTAAGCCATTTGCCTTGAGCGTTTTCATTGTACGATTAAGATTTTTTTGTTAAGTATTAATCTTGATGTCCAAAGACTGAAGTCTAGTTGAAGATACCTTCAAAATTATCTTCAATGAGATCTATAGATCCATCATACCATGATACTTATGAAATTACTTAGTGATGGCATCATTGATTACACTACACAAAATGATACAAATAGTGGAGTTCTCTTATCTTGCACATCAGCTAGGCATCTCAGTCTCGATGTCATTGAGTAGTATTGTTATTCTTGAATTTGACCATAACCAAATTCGAGGGTTCAAAAGCATCTCGCTCTTCATGCACATAATGGATTTTCACATTTCAAATTTTTTGTTTGTTGCCATTTAACTGAAGGTCATCGATCAATTTAGAATCATTCTAGTTTGAAAGCAGTGGTCATTATTGATCATCACATCTATAATGGAGTATCATTGAACATTATGATGAGATATAACAATGCACACACTTTACTTACCTAAATAAAAAGGACAAACAAACACAATTTAGTTTTAAGAACAAAGAAAGGAATACATCAATAACTGAAATTCCATGATAACAATAGATTATAAATAATACATAAAACAATGTTGTGTAATAGATGAGTTAGAACAGTACATAAATCGCATAAAAGACTAAGTGTAAATATTGTTGAACCAAAGTTGGTTTACATGTGAAATCCTTCTAAGTTCTGATGATTAACAAAATATGGAAGAAATTAAAGTTGCGCACATAATGCTCAGTTACTCACACGATTCACGATCAAATGTGAACTTGTGCATATAACATTTGATTGAGCAAGCAAGTCCCTAAGTTCTTGAGGTGAATACAAAGCATTCCAAGTCTAAAAGTTGATCAAAGGGTTAATTGTGCATATAAAAATTAGTTAAGCACGCAAGGAAACATTGTGCAAGTAGACAAGAGCAGTTACATGCTTAATATACCTTGGAAAACTTTCAGAAGGGAAACAAAAGTGACCAAGTTTTTTTTCCAAGATAGTTAATTGTGCATGCAATGGAGAATTACGCATGCATGTTTTGGAGTTGCGCACATAAGTGATAGATACTTACACAAGTGACAAATACATGATCTAAGGTGCATCTTCTAGATTCGTGCAGAATTTAGAGCAAAAGCATGTTATGCACGTAACATAAAAGTTACACATGCAAGATATTTTCAAGCCACGCAAGTGAAAATGGTTAAGCACACAAGTGGGCGAAGGCTTAAAGGTGGGATCTTGGTTGACATTCAGAGTCAAAAGATAGAGAAGAGAGTTGTACACACAATCGTATACAAATAAGAAAATATCTAGTTTTCTTTATAGATCACAATAATTTTAGTGTTGACGCAGGTGAATGTTTAAATATCCAATAACCACAAAGAAATTACTTGCGCACACCCAGTCTCTAAAGCAAAAATGAGGTGATCTTTCTGTGTTCACTTAAAGCCATGTTAAGCACTTAAAGATGGAGTTGTGCATGCAATTATCCAAAAAAAAGAGATGGGCATATAAGATAAAATTGCGCACAGAAATGATAAGGAAGCCTATGACAGTTGCGCAAGTAAATAGAGCTTATGCACACAATTTTGGCTTACATCATGTACTTTCTACAAGGATTATTTGTGTCAACGACTCTAATTTCAAAATCAACTGCTCTTTTAGCATGACAGGCTATAAATAAACCTCTAAAACGTTGAAGAAAGGTTGTAAGTTTTGGGTATTCATTTGCAATCATTAATTGCTCACACTTGCTTCGTTCTTCTACATTTCTAAAAAGCCACCTACTTTTGTGTTCATTAATCACTTTCTTTGAGAGTAGGCATGAGGATTACTTTGGGCATCATTGTTTCCATTTTTATTGAGATTATATAGGGCTATTTTGAGTTCCAAAGTTGCAAAGGTTTCCTAGTTGTTTTCAAGAAAAATTAAAGGGATTGTGAAGGTTCCTTGCACCTGAAAGCAAGAGATTGTATTGAGGAGCTTAGTGGATTCCAAACTCTAGAGTATGGCTTGAGAAGTGGGCGTAAGTCAACGAGGACCAAACCACTATAAATCTCGAATTTTTTTTCTCTTCCATACTTTCATTTACATTTTCATTATCTTCTTATTGCTCTGGCTTTCTTTTAGGGTTTTGAATTGGATTGATTTGGTTTAAACTATAACATCTATACTCCAATAACACATACTCATAAAATCCATGGCATATAACAACACTTACATATATACAAATGAATCTACAACAAGATGTTCGCAAATAAAACTAGCATAACTTGTAAACATAAAATCTATCATATAGTATAAGCCAAATATGGTAGAAAATGCTACAATGCATGATGAGCCATGAAGATCTCATCCTTAAACCTTATATGTACACATCATACGAAGAGAGAGAGTGGTTGCGAAATTCTGACCTCTGTCACGTCGCTATGTGCACAAGCCTAAAAATCGGCTCAAAAGCTAACCTGCTAATGCCTGGGAAAAATGTTGCGCTTTATATGAGTCACAACTTAATGAGGAACCCAACATATATCAAACATTATACAAAGGTACAATATATATATAATCAATTCAATAGATAACAAATTATCGAGATACAATAAGTATGCAATGCAAGTCCGTTTAATTCGGTAATGGCCCAATATGTCAAGTATTGCCTCGGGTTTCCAATATAACAGATCTCAAGGTTCTTTCCAATACCAATAGAATTGACTCAAATGTCTTGCCAATATATGATAGAATTGACCCATAGGTCTACTCAAATAAATCGTTGGCCAACCCAATATAGTAGAATGGATTCTAGAGGTGGCTCCTACGTATAACACTTAGTTCCATCTACCTTCTCATATAACTAATATTTCCAATAGAATTGCATATACCTGAATACATTGGTCATACCATTCCTTTTAAGCCATATGAAATAAGATGCAAAATATATACGCAAATGTAGCTCAATATCATTTTCAATAACTCATATATTGTAACCTACATTTTATCATCAATACTCGAGTGCGTATCATATATGAATTTACCAATATCACATAATCAGAACATGAACAATATCCCTTACCTATATTTTTACATATCTCATATTAGCTCATAGTAATACCAATGTATCGGACAATCTACAATATAGCACGTAATGGGTTCACTCACAAGACACAATAAGTTTGAGTCTCCTAACTTGCCTCTAGAGCCTCTTCGCGGCTCTTCTCACCTAATACACATAATCACACAATTTCCTTTCAATACAGAATGCGTATGTACTAGTGTACGAATGCGATGCTCGAATGATGCATGTTCCAATATGGACTGATGTATGGTAAATTTACATATTAATTCAAGCATAAATAGATAGCATTTTTTGCCCTAAGTGTACTTAATTGTCCACGAATTAATATGATTTTCGTGTATTGTGTAGGGTGGATGTGAATGCATAAAATGTGGATGAAAAGACATTAAAAAGGCATGAAAAATATGTTTTTAAATTTGAAAGATCAATGGAAGAAAGTGCGAAAAAATTGGCTTAAAAGGCATCACGTTTGTCGCCGCTATGAGCAAGTTTGGAGGCTAAACCTAGGCCACGATCAACAACATGACCATGGCCACCTACTGGCCCAAAATGACACAAGATTGACAAGACAGAGGCAAGCCATGATCATGGCCTTTAAACTCCATGACCGTGGGTACGACCAAGCTGTACAACCACGAGGGCACGCCTAAGCATAAAAACCACATCTGTGGCCTTAACCGTGGGCACACCTAAAATTCTAGAAAGTAACCAGGGTTATGGCTTTGGTGGTCATGATCGTGGCCCCTGCAGAATGTGACAAAGATAGAGAAAAAGGTGGTGACGAATGAGGACAAACTTGTGGGGACCAAGACACATTCAAGAGGTACTTTTGTCAAGAATTATTGTAGAGTTTTGAGGTCATATGTGGGCTATAAATATTCCTCTTATTTGCTCATTTAGGAACATTCTTTAAATTCTCTACAGCACAAAACTCTCTGTCTTTCAATTTTTGAATAGTTTTAGTTTTTAGGGTTTGTGCAAGAAAGAAAGGTGTAGACTATCGATGACTATTTGCTATGATAATGAATGAATATTGTGTTTTATGTTCAATAGTTGAAGATTTTCTTAATGGGTATTGTGATTTATGTTTATAATTGTTGATTGCGCTTGGATTTGATTTAATAGTTTGTTTTGATTAATTATTGTTAAGCTTGATCACCTTGATGATAGTTGTGATAACCTAGTTGATGAATTGAGAGATGAAGGCTAGATGATGTCTACAAGCATTAAACTTACATGTTTTAGGATAGATATATTCTATGCATGTGAGATGCTCGATGAAATTCTCCAATTGCTTAAAGAGTCTAGTTTAGTTAGTTGAGGCCGAGAGGACCCTTCTAATAAATGTAGACATAGCTTAAATGACATTGAGAGAGGATTTAAGTGAGTTTTGTGAGAGAACACTCAATCCTAAAGGCACATTCATTGATCTAGCAAATAGAAGTCTTTAATTGAAGTTATCTTTCCTCTTTATTAATTGCTTGTCTTTATTTATTTTGTGTTGATAATAAAAAATACCAAAAAACCAATAATGTGTTTTATTGCTTTCTCTTTACGAATTGATTACACTTAGTACTTGTTCCCTTGGGTTCGATATCCCTTGGAATACTCCTTAGTAAAATTACATCAATTCTTATGCACTTGCAAGACCTGACCATGGACACTTCTAATATGTACTTATACATACAATTTGGTATGAATTAAGATATTCTAATATGTTTTAGACCACTCTTATAGGCATTTAATATTCAACGACAGTTTACGTAATGCAAATCAAACTTATTTAAGCATTCTGGCCATTTTGTGTTATCTTCTCCCGTCGACAACCAAACGAACTCATTTTATTCTCAAATTTAAACCATATATAAAAAACATATAAGGGTTTACTCATACCAAAATCAGACTCTATGTCGCTCAAATGAGGTCTACGCATAATATCGAACTACAACATCAGCTAGATTAGACCTGTTTACACTTATTCACATCCATAGTCCACTATACTCATACATAACATCTAAAAATTTACAAAAATATACTAGACACACAAATAAACAACTTTAATGTTTTACACTTAGACTACACTCGTCTCTAAATGCCTCAAAACAAGGTTGCGATACAAACCGAAATTTAGATGCAAACACACCCATATGCCAATTCATATGAATTTATGCTTAGTTCGTGCTCTAATCCCTTCATTCAACATTCAGACATATAAATACATGTTATAAAGAAAATTAAACCAATTAAAATGAATAAAAACACTTACTTCACTCCTAAGACGCAACATACGCGAGATTGACGATTTCTACATTTCTTATCGAATTTTCAAAGAAAATATGTTTCTTCTCCTCTTTTCTCTCCCTTTTCCCTTATGTTTTCTCTCTATTACAAGACCTGGGAATGAAACAAATGTGTCATACTTGCTTAACTTCTTATTTTATCATGTTCATCTTGAGCATGAGGTGGCGAAGTACTCAGGAGGTCCAATCAGATGTGTCCACTTTTCTTATGACACCTAACTAGACCTAAAACTTCAGAATTTTAAAGGTAAGCTAATAATTCTTATTTTTACATTTACCTAGATGTAATTATGAAATTACCTATTTACCTCTCTTTGGTAAATGTTTCACTTTTGGACCCTTATTCTCCTACCGATAAACCCTTTATCACTCTCGTAACCTTTTCTAAAATATTCTCAAACCATATCGACAAATGAGACTACGACGTATGTAATGCCAGATCAATGCACATTCATAAGCGATACATGCTCGTATATATGAAATGTTAGTCGTCGTGACATAAACATTCTAAAAATCTCATAGTGTTAAAAAAAATTAAACAATCTAATTCACACATTCTTGGATTTGCCAATTTAGAACAACAAATAGGAAATATTGCAATAGAAAAAATCGCCTTCTCCTCCTTGGGCCAGTTAGTTAATTCTCAAAACACAGGGATGAAATCGATTCACCTTAAACCCTCAAGGATTACATCGTTAATTTCCCAAAAAAAAAAAACAAATCAAGAGCCCGATGTTATTCTTTCACTCCCAGTTCTATCCTCCTTTTCGCATAGAGGGAAAGCCTTCCTCAATACTGCCACCACTAACACAGAAGAAAATAAATGGATTCCCTCGTCATCAAGTCACCGTTCCTCCCTTTCCCACCCAAACAGAAACCAAAACCGAACAGAAAACGCTCACATCCACCCAGACTCTCTATCTCTTGTTCAATCCAACCAGACCCATGGTCATTAAGTGACGGAAACATTTCAAAGCCAAAACCCAAGTCAAAGAACCCCAAGAACCCGCTCTCAGACGACAACGCTCGACGCATCATCAAAGCCAAAGCACAGTACTTGAGCCAGTTGAGGAAGATGCAGGGCCCTCAAGCACAGACACCCAAGTGGATTAAGAGGACACCGGAGCAGATGGTGAAGTATTTGGAGGATAATAGGAATGGCCATTTGTATGGGAAGCATGTGGTGGCAGCGATTAAGGCGGTGAGGAGTATGAGTGGGCTGAGAGAAGAGGAGAGGAATGTGAGGTTGGTGATGAGTGGGTTTGTTGGGAAGTTAAGTTTTAGAGAGATGTGTGTTGTTTTGAAGGAGCAGAAAGGTTGGAGAGAGGTC